>JAOXJP010000008.1:4857585-4883893 GCA_025762735.1 Platanus orientalis | reverse complement strand
TACTATCCTTGCCCCCCCCCCCCCTCTTCTCCTCTCTCCCCACCCAAAAAAAAAAAAGGAGTTAAAACTGCCTATTGAACCCAACTTATTTATTTAATATATATTAGTGAAGGCAGAACTTATAATAGTATATTTCTCATTATTCATCATGAATAATTACACCTAAATTTGTGGAAGGGAAAGGATTTGCTGCACACAAAACGTGAGGTATATAGGGTTAAAACTGTAAAAACAGTTTTCAAATGAAAAAACATGTACGCATAAAATGGGGTTTATAGGGTAAAAACCATTAAAGAAAAATCAAATGAACATTTGCCCCCTATTTAAAAGAGGCACCAAATTCAAAAAATATAACGTGTCAGATTATGGTGTGGGGACACAAAGGAACATATTATTTTGGGTGCAGCTGATCCTTTCCCTTTGTGGAAATATATGTGGATTCTAATGTCTACACTGATCATTGCATATAGCAACACTAGTAAAAGTTGTAGGGAAATGAAAAATAAAATTATTGGCATAACAGAACCAGTCTTAAAATTCTATGTGATAGGATATGAGCCTAAATCATTCACAATCTATGCAAAAAAGAATAAAACAATAGCAAATAAATCAATAATTACACAAGACAACGATGATTTTTATAAGGTTCAACGATGCCCCTATGGCCACGTGAAGAAAAAAATATTTATTTTCTATGAGAATATGAAATCCATACAAAGAAGTGTGTTTTTCGAAACAAAAGAAAAAAAACAAAAAAAAATACATTATTTCTCCTTGTACAGCCTCTCTCCACACTCTCGAACCCTTAATGAAAACCCACCCCGAGAACTCCCTTGCGGCTGTTCCTCTCCCTCTCTCATTCCTTTTCCCTAATTTTATTATGATTTTATTTTACCTTGGAGCCATTTTTCGCGACTCATTTAAGAAAATGAGTTTTTACTCCAAGATTGAGTGGTCACTAATGAGATCCAATGGGTTAAAATAAATATAGACTTGACAAATCTCTACATTGATATTATTTTTAGTTTATTAGAAGATTTCATGTTGAAGTTAGTTTTACCTGTATCTTTGTTCATACAAAGAACTTATGACATGTGCACTACACTCCACCTTAGCCCACATTTTGAAACCACCTTGAAGAAATCCTACACTCATCCTTCTTAATAAAATTTGCGTCATATATACATGGGATGTACCTCAACCTCAAACCTAGATCATAACATGTTTGCTATCACCACAAACAACAATTGACCTTGAAAAACCACCGCTACATACACCACTAAATCTATTCGGTTCTGACACCATTCGATTCAATCATAACACAACAAATACATATGTGTAGCTACCCCAAGTTGACGCTCCTTAACAACTCTAAAAAGTGAGCTCAATCTGTTCTCTCCAACCACAGTAACTGCATCACCATCGTCTGTCACTTACAAACCAATAACACCTGTCTCTGCACCAACTACGAAAGAGACCCTACACAAGTGTTTGTTATTTTGTGCATCCCATTTTCAGCTCTCCATCGAGGTCAAATAAATATCATTAATTACTGTATTCCTTATCAAATGATACAAACCATCAGATTGTTTGCCATTCATCAATACCAAATAGTCATATGTGATTTTCCTAGCTCCACCTATTGTTGAATGCTTGCAACCCATGGAATCATAACCAACCTAGTGATATTAGATTCCTTATCATCTTTGGGACATATGCCACACAATTCAAAGTGCGAATCATTCTATCAAACATCTTGATTTTATCATCTCAACACCCGTGATGTCATAAGTAGACCCCACCAAAAGAAACAATACTTGTCTTCTTCTCTTAGAATGTATCAAATATTATTTCCTATAGCATATATGAATAAGACAATCTGAATCTAATATCCATTCATCATGAAAAAAAAATGTCAAAACTAATTGGAGACTGTGGGAACATCTTCAATGTATTCCTCTTGTTCCTCAACCAATGTTGTATTAGGACTATCACTTTTCTACATGTTAGCACGTTCTGGATAATTCATCTTAATGTAGCCATATTTTTTTTGCAATTGAAGCATTAAACCTTTCCCTTTTCTCTAAACTTGGACTTAAACTTGTTATTCCCAAATCTCCTCGCAAATAACATTCATTTGCAATTCTCTACCTTATCAATCAACTTAAAAATATTGACATCCTTCCAGATTTGGTCTTCTTATAATCTCATTAGACATAATCAATGTTGTGACATTCTTTATGCTTACTAAATCTTTCCCAAACAGTATCATTGTCACCAGATTTTTGAAAGAATTCTAAAGCGAAGTAAGAAGCAAAATGGCATTATCTTCTTCCTCCAACTTGACATCAACTTTGTGTAATTAATCTAAGAGCTGATTGAACATATTTAAGTGGTTCACATATTTGTACCATCTGCCATCTTTAACCCATAGAGTTGTTGCTTCAGATATAACTTGTTGGTGAGATTATTTCTCATGTAGAGTTTCTCCATCTTCTTCCATAAAACCAGTGTCAAATCCTTGTCCATAATGTCAAATAATATTTTATATGCAAGAGAGATGTGAATTATGTGAATTGCTCTCATCTCTATCTCTTGCCAATTATCACCCCCTGTCTCCTTGCAATGCATTGTACAGACTTTATTGTACTGACACATCCTTCACCATTCTTTTCCAAAGAGTAAAACTATCATTTCCATCAAAATTTTCTAAAGATAATTGATTGATGGAATCTTTTTATTGTCATCGTGAATCCACCCAATTTTTTTTAAACAACCTTTGAATAAAAAACTATTTATACTCACCAGTTTCTTCCTCTTCTTCTTAAACATGAACTAAAAACTCTAATACCAATCGTTGGCGTAACGGAAACAATCATAAAATTCAACGTGACTGGATATGAGCCTAAACCACTCATGATCTTTGCAATAAATAATAAAATATGAGCAAAACAAACAAACCATACAAAACGAGGACTTTTACGTGATTCAACATTTGTGACTACATCCATGAGAGAGAATCAAATCTTTATTCTCTATGAGAATACAAAATTCATACAAATAAGGGTGGTTTATGAAACAAAAAATAAATAAAAATCCACACCATTTTCCCTTGAACAACCTCTCCCTCCCTCACACTCTCAAACCCTTGAAGATAACCCACCCCAGTAGCTCCCTTACGACTTCTCCTCTCTCTCTCTCTCTCTCTCTCTCTCTCTCTCCTTCATTTTTCATAATTTTATTATGGTTTTATTCCCCCTCTGAAGCCGTTATTCATGACTTCTTTGAGTAAATGAGTCTTTACTGCAAGATTGAGTGGCCGTTGTTGGATCTTATTAAGATCTAACGGACTGAAATAAAGACAGACCCAACAAAAAATAAAATAAATAAGTAGAAAAAAATATTATTTAAACTATCCCTATACCTTAATAGCCCCTTGATTTTTCTATATTCATTGTCGAGGCATCTTATAACAGCCTAACACTTTTTTTTGTTTGTTTGTAACTGCCTTATGGGTTCTATAAAGAGTCAAGGAGTGGTCTCATGATAAGAGTGATATGCTAAGGTAAAATAATAATAATCATTAAACAATTCTATCCATTTATTTAGTCATATTATCATTGCTATTTTTTTATTCTCTGGTATGGCCACTTGGACCCACATTGTTGAAACATCTTATAATTAGAAACAAATCTCATTAATGAGGAACTACGACTAAGCCACTCCCACCTCTCCTATATTGGAGAGATGCATGGGAGTGGGTTAGGGTTGTTGCATTCCTGTTCTCTTATAGTTCAGGGTTGCCACACAATCCTATCTCCATTTATCAATAAGGTTAGAATAAATCAAAGATGAGGACTTTTTGGCATTAGGGTTTTCTTATAAAAAAGAATATGAAGATTGTTTGATTATTGAGAGGACCTCTTCCTTGAGTAGAACACAACTTTGAGCTATTGAAACCAAGGTTTTTTTGGATATGCAATCTCCATCGAGAGAGATCACTTGATTCAATTGAGCAACATCATCATGAGATGGTATTTTCCTTGAGGGAAATCACCTTGATATTTTGAATGATTTGTTTTAAAAAAATCTTTATATAGCGTCGTTATACTATTGAATTTTCTACAAAGCCCCTGAGACTTTTGAGCTTTAAGAATATAACAAGGTATCATTCGTCTTAGCCGAAGAATGCACATCCATAGATAAACAAAGGGTTTTACCCAAACTAGATTGTATCATGGAGTTAGCTTAGTTGCAATCCATTGCATATTGTTGGGAGGCCTCAACTATCTCCAAGAAACATGATAACGACACCTTGTATACTTTTGGATGAATCAATTAACATAACCCTTAAGCTAAAGAAGATTGAACTATGGTACAACTAGAAAAAATGCATTTTGGAGCTGAACTATGACTAAGATAGCTTGTCATGACCAACAAGCTGATCACGATTGAAGTAAAGTTTATGACTGACTAGGGTCTTGCGATTGTTCAGACGTTTTGTGACTCACCAAATCTCTAGCGTATGAACCTTGCTTTGCAATTGAACAAAATTTGGTGACTAACATGTGACTTGCAACTGAGCTTGTCATTCGTGATTGACTAGTGAATCACGACTAATTGAATTATCGTGAATTAGATTTTGATAAATGACCTAAATGATTGCAAATATCATTCATAAACTGTGATATATGTATTAATCAAACTTAATTATTAATGTTAATCCCTCACCAAAACTAACAAACATGTGTTGACAACTACACACATAGACAAAATGGGAGAGGCAAGCAACATCGTGCTCTAACCCTAGACTTTATCCTAGAAGGTTGATGCCACAGCCACCCTAGCACAGGGCATTGGTTGTTAAGTTTATCATTGTTATTTTTTTATATTTTACTTGTAACTTCAACCACTATACCATTCCAAGCTATTAGATTGTTATATTGTTTGAGTTAGGGATAATATTTGGAAGTGTTGAACGATAAATTATTCCACCCACTTCTTTGTTGTCCGATTATTTTGTGAGGTGTTTTAACATTTGATATCAATTTAATGATGAATGATTTTGGACCATCAAATTGTGTGTAGTTTCAAAGTTGGTTGAACCAGGATGCATTATTGTTAATCTTCCTTTTGATAGGCAAGTGCGATAATGTTTAGTTTTTAGTAGGTGAAGATGGGATTTTAACTCCTTCCACCCGAAAGAAAAAAAAAAGAAAAGAAGAAAAAGAAGGGTAAACGAGAGTGAACCCAGACATATACTACCAACCCGAACAAAGTTCATTAACTTAGCCAGCTACATGTAACAATGTAACAAGTAGTTGGGATCTTCTCAAGTGAAAAGGTGTCCAACATCAATCAAGCATCAAATTTGTCTTAACACAAAGTTAAAAAAGTGAAAGATTATTATTATTATTATTATTATTATTATTATTATTTATCATAGGTTTAAGCCTTTAAGGATGCAATTCACCTTTTCCTGTCACGTGTCAATGCAAAATTGGTGGTTGACTGATGCTCGCCACTTTTTTGCTGGTGACAATCCCGGCTAATTAAGAAGTAGTTCTTTTACTAAATAGACTATATAAAAAAATTGGCTCAACTAATCATCCATGTCAAGGCCCCAGTCATGCCAGAGTTGTATCCTCTATTGTTATTTTATTTTTATTTTATTTTGAAAGGAATGATTGCTGGTTTGTAAGAACAAAGAAAGAGAAGTGTCTTGCTGGGGTCCAAAGAAGATGTACAGATGTACGAATATGACACATGGCAAGAAAAATTAATTTAACATGAAAAGTTTTAGACATAACCTTTTCCCTCATTGTAGACCCCAAGGGATTAGGGAATGCACTCGGGATCCCCTCTTGCACTTAAAAGTCTTGCAAACACGTCTTGCAAATGCATGCATGCAGCACGTACTCTAAAAAAGTGAAATCACTCATTCAAATTTGATATTTTTAGAGTACATGTCACACTCTGCATGTCCTTGCAAGACATTTGCAGTACTCCAAGTGTAGTTGAGGAGCGTGACTTGGGTTCAACGACTAGTTGACTTCCTAGTCTTTAAAATTCCACGGTTCAATCGAACACGTTACGATGCAACCAAAGAAAACAATTATGGCCTTGTTACGTCGACACACAATTTAGGGTGGCAAAGTATTCCACCCACAATTAAGGCATAATAACTTGGAACCCAGCCAGAATCTACACTAAACAAAGATATGCTCAGGCAAATTTTGCCGTGGCTTCTGTGTAACATAATGAAAAGAGCCCCTTGGATTGCGTGTGCACATCACTGTGCGCATGAATCAGGGTGCGGACACATCAATGCCAAAAAGTGATAAGCACACCCCCAAAAAGTGTAAGTCACTTTTCGGTGTTGATGTGTCTACATCCTGGTTCATGCGTAGCATGCACACATCTTTTGTGCGTACAAAATCTGGACTCCAAAAAGACCTCTCTTTTTTGGAATTTTTCTATGCTACAAAAAGCCACAGCAAAAATTGCCATAACTGATCAACTGGAATTAAAAGAAGGATTGTGATTAGCACAAGCCTTAGAGGGAGAAAATGTTGGGTGAGTCAACTGGTCCTTAACTCCTTTTGTTAGCAAAACTGGTTCACTTTGGCAGCCGGTTGAACCACGTACAAACTAAACCCTAACCCGATCTCAAATCATATGAAAGTACTATCAACCGTTGGATTGGAGTATAGGTGGCTCACCGATCTACACATTCAACTCCAATGATTGTAAGAGGCGGTCCCGTGCCGTGTGGCGTATGAATAGAGAGAGATAACGTCCGTTGAAGTTTCCGTCCGCTTTGTTTCCTCAAACGTGCCTCCTGGCAAAATTCGGCGGCGGCGGTAACCAAGAAAAGAAAAGGAAGGGAAGAAAAAAAGCTAAAAAAGTATGGGAAAAAAGTATTTTCAGAACCGGAACTCAAAAAAAAAAAGGAAAAAAGCAAACTCCCTGGTCTTTTAGTTTGTTTGTGATGAAAATTCTCTGTAGGCATGTCACATATCGACACATGAAATGTTTCTGAATTTTATGCCTTTTTGGGATACCTGCTTTCCAACTGAGCACTTTTTTGGACGTTTTTAACCCCAATTCACCACATGTCCGGTTTGAGTTCATCACAGAGACTCACAGACACTTTTACATCACAGGACATTTGTTTCCGTCTTTCTAATTTCCCCCTCTTTAATACGCATAGCTTACGATTCCAGGCCAGTTAGCTCGACCCTCGAACCTAAGCTTTGGATCCGAACCTACGTTTTTGTTTCTCAGTTCGTCGAAAATTTCGCACAATTGGGGTCACTTTATCTTTGCAATTGTCTGAAAACCCCGTTCTGGCAGAGCTCAAAGAGAAGGGAGAGCATTTCTTCTCCATCGACGGAAACCCTAAAGTACAGTAAAAAATCCGAACGAGATTACCGAGGTTCAGCTTCGATGGGCATTAGAGCTCCTCAACAACCAAGTAAGTACACATTTATCGTTCCAGAAACCCTAATTTTCTTCATCTGATCACCATTTCTGGACCTTGAACGAATTTTGCTCATGAATTTGGTTTGTTGGTGGGGGTGGAATCTCTTTTTGTGCTTGTGTTCTTTGTTCGTATCGTTTTCGTGACCCATTCACGAATTTGTATCGGAATTATGTGAGTCTGTCTTCGATCTCGCTGGAAATTGTGTTGGTAACTGCGTGGCCCTTGTACTCTACCACGCGAGGATTTTTGGTTTGACGGTTTCTTTTAGCCTTTTAATGGTCAGTCCATTTGCAGGGTTCTGTGGGTGGAGTTTGGATTTAGGTTATATAAATTGGGTCTTGCAGGAGTTCAAGTGCAGGGGTTTGGTGGCGTTCGTTGCTTTTACGTGAGCCTGGTTGAGCTGAAGTTAGGAGGAAAGAACATTTCTTTGTACTTGATTGTTGCTTCTTTGCCCTAAATTTTGTCAAGGAAACGCTTTCTATTTGTTTATAGACATCTAATCTGAATACATGGAACTTACATAGTTAAAGACATGTTGGATGATTAAGATCAAGGCTCTTGATTGACAAGGAGTTAATGTGATAGTTTTGATGATCTATAAATTAGTATTAGACTATTAATTACTTTAAATTGTCGGCTCTTTTTGTGTGTGCCTTTCTCTCTCTTTTCAAACTGTATTTGCCACCCGGTTACAATATTGAGGCATCAAAAAAGGAAAAACCTCAAATTGTTTCATAAATGCGCCACTTGTTGTGTAGAAAGATTGGTATGGGAATGGGTAACCTGTTTGTTAGTATATATCAAAACTATAGAAACAAACTTAACCCAAGACCCATATTCCAAAAGTTTAAATATGCATTAATGGAGCTTTTAACTGTCCATGAGGCCATGCTTTTGGCTAGCCTTTTCCATGTCTTAGTTAATTTCCTCTACTTGTAGCTTCTCTCTCTACCATGCAAAGGAATGATATGTATTTCCTGGGGTGGCTATTTCATTTTTATAAACTCCATAAGATTCAGAACATTCAGCTTGCAGATATCATTCATCAAAAAAATTATATAAATAAAATTTTATTTTATTGCACAGCCTCTTTGGTTTCTATGCTTCCACGTCGTTGTAAATATAATGTTGTTTTGTCTGGGTACGTGGTTTTCTTTTCCAGCGAAGGTGTTTTTCTGTTTTATGATATATATTGTAGCAATTTCAAGGTCTTACGAATGGAGCCATACAAAACTTTCTTCAGAAGTCTATGTTTGATGTGATTGTTTTTTATTTTGATGAACAGGGACAAGAGGAGGGAAGATTATATTCTAGTAAAGATAGCCATCCATTATTACCTTTTCTATCTGTTCCGTTTTTTACTCTCTCTTTTCAACCAATCACCTACTCTCGAGTCTTCATAAGTTGCTTTTGTTAATATTATCTTGGATACAGTTCTTTCTTTCCCTTGCTGAGAGGCATTCTATTACATGCAGTCTTTTCTATGGAGCTTTTGATGGGATACAACACCATGAAAAGTAACCGTATGAATACTGCCTTCAATGGTCACACACACACACACACATATATATATATATATATAGAGAGAGAGAGAGAGAGAGAGAGATGCGACTTTATTTAAGAAAAAAAAGGATAAAACAAAATGGGTTCACTAAGAAGGTAAATCACCAAAAACAAAAACAAGCAAAAGCTAACGAAAACATACGAAAGCAGAATAATACCAAAAAAACTAACTCTAGACCCCATCATCATTCAATACCACACCACACATTAGCCCACTCCGAATCATCAAACTTCTTTGAGATGGAAGCCCAATTGAAAAAGAACTCAAAAACTTGAACATAGAGGCAACTAAGAGAGGAGACCCTGTTCTCAAAGATTTGGTTTATTGGTTATTCCGCTCCTTCCAAACTGTCAACATATAGCGGTCGAGAGGAATTTCCAAGTAACCTTAGGAATATCACCCAACTCTCTTATCCACCATTCAACAATAAGGTCCCTAGAGATTAGGGAAGTAGTGGCTTCTTTTTCTATCTCTCTTGCTTATGTTCCTCGATGTCAGAACGTGCTGGCTGATCGCTTGGCTAATAGGGGGGTCCTCTCTCGGTCGTTGTTCTATGAGAATTTTATCCCTGAGGATTGTTTGTGGGGTCTCCTCCCCCCTTGTATTTATATTTTCCTTCTTTTCAATAAAATTTGGTTATTTATCCAAAAAAAAAAAAAAAAAGGTCCCTATAGTTTGGAAAGACCCATGAGATTTTCAGATGAGCAAGGAAGAAACTCCAGATTTTCCTCACCAACCGGCAATGGATGAAAAATTGATCTACTAACTTCTCTTTACACAAGCACAAACTACATCTGTTTGCAAAATTCCACCCTCTGCTCTTCAGGTGGTCCTGAGTAAGAGTTTTATCCAGAATAGAAGTCCATGGAGATAACTTAATCTTTGACGGAATGCTTAGAGTCCAAATATTCTTACATTGAAAGTCTGACTAAGTACTTGTAGTCAACCCATCAAAAAACGACTTAGTGGAGAATTTCCTTACCTTGGTAAGACCCCAAACCCCACCTATCCCTTTCCCCCGGGATAATTTTAAACTCCTCAAGGTGACCCATTAGATGGATCCATTGCTCCTATTCCCAATCATTTAAATTTATTCTCGGACTTAAATTTCCCGCCCTTTCCCCTCTTGTCTCAAAGTGGTCAGCCATCAAATCATCTTTATATGATGCAATCAGGAAGATGCTTATGAATTAGTCTTTTAAAGGGGTATTCCCACACCATAAGTCCTTCCAAAAAAGAATATCCTCCCCGAAACCAATTTGAACCTCACAAAACTGTTAAATTCCTCCTTACCTTTGAGAATGGACTTCCATAGACCTGTCCCATGGCCCCCCCAATGTCCCTAGGATCTCATGCAAAATTACAATCCTGCTTAGTCTTAATCCTCTACAAACTATTTCTCTCCTCTCCAAATCACCACATCCATTACCAAGGAGGGACTGTTTATGCATTCTAAGACTTCTAATGCCAAGGCCCCTATTCTTCGTTGGTCTGTACCTTGATTTCCAATCCACAAGGTGGTACTTCCGCCCATCCTCAGTATCATTCCAAAGAAAGTTATTGAAGCAAGTCTTAATCCTTTTAACCACCGAAATTGGGATTGTGAACTATGAGAGGTAGAAAATGGGGAGGCTTGCCAAAACACTTTTAATGAGGACCAATCTGTCCCCTTTTGATAAGAGAAGGGCTTTACATGAGTTAAGGGGCGGGCTATGATCCACCACTGGGTTCCAAATCAATTTTGAATTAAATTTAGCACCCAAAGGAAGGCTTAGATAAGAAGGCAAGGAACCCAACTTACATCTAAAAAAATTGGCCAAGGTCTGAATTATTTCCACCCTGTCAACTTGAAATATTTTTCTCTTGACCAAATTTACCCTCTCACTTGAAACCGCCTCAAAGATCATAGGATACAACGTAGGTTTCCCATCTGCTTGATATCCGCACCATAGAAAATCATAACATCATTAGCATATTGCATCCCATTCCCCTATTACTAACCACAAAACTTGACAAAAATATGTTCTCCTCCCTTTTAATCATCCTACTTAATGCTTCCACCACCATAATGAAGAGGAAAGGATAAAGAGGATCACCCTACCTTAGACCTCTTGAGCTTCTAAAAAATCATTTTGAGAGACCCTATTGATCAAAACTAAGAAGGTTGCCGATCAGACACAAAAATTCATCCATCCTCTCCATTTATCCCCAAAGCCTGTCCTACCTAACATGTAATCAAGGAAGTTCCAAATAGTATGATCATAGGCTTTCCCCAAATCCAACTTGCAAAGGACACCATTCCTTCACCGCTTGACCAGTTCATCTACACACTCATTGGCTATCAGAACCCCATCCAAGATTTGGCACCCAGCCACAAAGACACTTTGTTGGTCAGTCCAAGATGATGACACCCATAATGAGTCTAAGTCTTGAGGTTAACACTTTGGAAATCATTTTGTAAACACTACTAAGAAGACTAATACACCAAAAGCCCTTTAATTCCTAAGCACCTTTTTCTTGGGGATTAACACAATAAAAGTGTTGTTGAAATTCAAGTTAAATTCCCTCTTTTGATAGAATTCCTCAAAGACTTTCAACAAATCCCCTTTGATAATGTTCCAACATTTATGAAAGAATGAATAGTGAAACCATCCGGGCCAGTCGCTTTGTCTCCTTTCATATCCTTCACCACACTCCAAACTTCCTCCTATTGAAAAGGTCTCTCAATTCAATCTCTTTCCTAGCTAAGGATCATGTCAATCCAATCTCTTTCCTGACTAGGGATCATGTGAAACTCCAAGCCAGCCAAGCCTGACCTAATCAACGAATCCTCTTTATAAAGCGTTGTACAGAAACTAATATTTTCATCTTTGATTACCTCCTGCTCTTGGGTCTAGCAACCGTTTGTATCAAGACCATGGATATGGTTATGGGCTCTTCTAGCATAGTCATTTTATGGAAAAAATGTGTTCCTATCCTCTTCCTTGAGCTCCCGAATCAGAGACCTTTGCTTCCAATAAATTTCCTCTTTGATTGCCATAAGTTGGAATTCCCGATGCACATGATCCCTAAGATTTTTCTCCTCCATGGAAAGAATACGCTTCTCCTTAATATCACCAATGGCCTTAATTTGCCTAAGACAATTCTCCTTGAAATATTTAAAGGCTCCAATGGTGGGTTAGCTCCAATCTTTTAATCTAAATTTCAAACCTTTCAGCTTAAGAGTGAAAATATGACTTGGAGGTCTATGAAAAGCCTCCTTTCCCCATTTTGCTCAACTACTCCCATGAAATCAACGGAATGAAATCACATCTCGAATTTGAAGAGGGGGAGGGGACCACCTCCAAAGTGACCAGCTTTTAAGAGAATGGGAGTGTGATTAGATGGCAACCTTGAGAGATCCCATTGGATCATCCTTAGAAAAATATCATCCCAGTCATTACAAAAGAGGAACTGATTCAATCTACTCAAGGACGGAAAATTTTGGAAATTAGACTACGTAAATTTGTCACTTTTAACGGGACATCAATCAAACCCCACCGATCAATAAATCCTCCAAACTTGGCCATTATGGAATCCGGCCTAGCGCCACCCTTCTTCTAATGAGCAGATCTAACAAGGTTAAAGTCTTTCCCATTGCACCAATGCAGGGACCAGTGAGCTATAACATCATCTAACACATGAAGAAAAGAATCCACCTCTCCTATAGCATTTGGAGCATAAACCCCAAAGAAACCCACTCACTCCCATCACGCACCATTCTACAACAAATCGAGAGGGAGAAAGCATCTAACTCATGATCTAAAACCTACTTGGATTAGTTGTGCATTGCATACACTTTAAAATTTAAGTAAATTGGGTAGAAACAAAGTGTCAATCACTAGGATCCTCCCATCCTACTTGGGTCTCCCCTTGGGCTCTTCATTTAAAAGCAAGGGGGTTTGAAATCCTGATCTCACTAGGATCTGTCGGTTGGGGGGTTGGAAAGGGATATATCTGTCCAAAGGGGAAAGATCACTCTTCTTAAGTCAGTGCTCGCAAGCTTGCCTACATACTTTCTATACCTGTTCTCATTCTTGCCTTGGTGGCAAACTTGATAGAAAAAATGCAGAGGGACTTTCTTTGGGGGTGTTGGAAAGATGGCGAAAATTTCCACCTTGTATCTTGGGATGGGGTGTGTAAGCCCAAGGAGTAGGGTGGCTTGGGGATTACAAGGATTCGTGATATTAATTGGGTGCTCCTGTCAAAATGTCTTTGGTGCTTTGGAACTGAAGAGAATAGTCTTTGGAGGAGGGTGGTGGTTGATAAATATGGGGAGTTGAAGAAATGGGAGCCCTTCAGAGTGCGGGAGCTCATGGGGTCAGCCTTTGGAAAGGCATCATGGCAATGTTTGAGCATTTTAAGGATGCAACCAGCATGGATGTGGGCAAAGGAGATACTACCCTATTTTGGTGGATAAGTGGTGCTGTCCAAGACTGCTAAAAAATGAAGTTCCTGCTACTTTTAATCTTGCATCCAATAATATTTTCTTCAGTAGTGGAATATTGGAAGGTTAAAGGTGATAGTTGTGGATGGGACATCCAGCTAAGGCGCCATCTCAATGATCGGGAGATTGATGACATGGCAAGGATTCTTGGTTATATAGACAACATTCAGCTATGTGGCGATAGGGAGGACCATAGAAAATGGTTGTATGAAGCAAATGGAGTTTTTTCGGTGAAGTCGTGCTATGATTCGTTTGATCCTAGGGCGACTCTCTCGTTCCCATGGAAGATGATTTAGAAATGCTAAGCCCTGTCTAAGGTGCTTTTCTTTGTGTGGACCACTCTAAAAGGCTGCATTCTCACGTTTGACAATCTTCAAAGAAAGGGGCCTTCCTATCCCTAATATGTGCTCCCTCTGTCTGAGAGATGGGAGTCTTCAATTGCCCTTATGCTATGGAGGTTTGGTGGATGGTGTTAATCGAGGTGGTGCTGTCCTGGGTTGCTCTGGCCTGCATAACTGATTTCTTTGAGCAATGGTTGAGCTTTGGTATGGGTTGAAGGGGGAAAAGTATTTGGTGAATGTGGATCCCAGCCATTTGGTGGTCTTTGTGGTTGGAGCGTAATAACAAGATCTTTAAAAACTATTCAGAGCCTTCCTTCTTGGTGTATAGAAAAGCAAGGGACAGATGTATATGGTGGGCTTATATAAGTAAAGTTTTTGTAAATTGTTTCTTTATGGACATTAAACTAGGGTGGGTTAATATAGTGAAAGGTAGTGTGCACCCATAGTTTTTGTAGGCGTCTGCTGTTTTTGTTTTTGAGCTTTGGGGATGCCTTTTCTCCTTCTTTAATGAATTTTCTCTTATCACAGAAAAAAGTGCTAGTCACAATGACCTTGAAGAATCCAACCCATGAACATATTTATCCAAAAAAAAAATCCAACCTGTGAACATGTCCAGAATTCTAGTACAATATGCGTATTGTTTCATAAAATGTAAACCCAAAAGAAGCATGATACCAGAAAATATTTTCTAGGGGTGTGTTTGGATTTTCCAAATTGAAATTAGCCTATTGAATTGAATTCTGCTGAATAGAAAGCTACAAAAAAGAATTTTGCAGATTCAGAATTCTACAAGGTGGGGGCTTGAGTTGGGTAAATAGAATTGAAATTTAGAATTTTCATTGACCTCAGTGGCTCTTTCAAATGCTCTTTTCTGCATCTCTAATCGCGTTTAAACAGAACTAAAACCCAGAAAAATAAGAAGAAAAAGAGAAATAAAAAGAATTCTAAGCACTGAAAGCCTATATGTATCACTTCATTAACCACACAGAATGTCTCAAACCGCACGAAAACAGATAAATGAGCCCCTCTCCACAAAAATAAAAAATAAAAGTAAAAATAATTCAAATGCCATAGGACCCAATTTTTGAGCTATGGAAGCATGAAATACATCAGTCATTTCTTGTAGCCAGTGATTATGATAACATGATGCCTTTGTCCCGAAATTGTCTCTCTAAGAAAGAGAAGAAGCAGAACAGGAACCCCTGCCATCATATAAGTCATCTTTTTTAGAGTAGAAATCTCCACCAAACCTCGCTGTGTTCCGAGGATCGTTTGCTTCCTGCTTTGCCAGTGTATATAATATATTTCCAGTCTGCAAAACAAGCATTGAAAAGAAAAATGCAAACTTCAATGTAAACAAAATTTATATTTAAAAAAGAAGAAGAAAAAAAAGAAATTGATCAAAAGAAAAACAGGGACAAGCCTTTAGAGAGTATGGCAATAGAAATCACATTGAATATTTGCGAATCAAGACCGGAAAAGTAAAACATGAAAAGAAACCTAATGAGGTTATACAAGTTATACTTTCTTGCTATCCTCTTTCTAATTTTCTGTGTTTGTACGAGAAAGATCAGGAGAGTAACGAGTACAAGACAAGGGATAAATGGTGGCTTAAACATCCCTCTACCCAAAAGTATTTACAGGATGAAGCTGAGAAAGTTAATAGGTTTGGTTTTGCATTGTTGAAGGAGGGGACAGGGGCAAAGAGGTTTTCCGTGAAACCTATAATTTGAGGCATTGTTCTCCTTGGTAGAGAAAAGCAGTATATGCTGTAAGTTCTAGGGTGGTTTTGGTATTCATCAGATTTTTCAGCTTGTCCGATGTGGTCAACCTGCTAACTCCACCACTGGCACCCGCTACCTTTGCTGTTGAGAGAGCATTTCTGAATAGACCGCTCCAAGAAGACGTGATCGATATGTATTTGATGTTTGTATTGGACCAAGACAAAGAAATAAAAGAAGACCTAAATGAGGGAGTGACGGCGAGAGTGAGAGGGATGATGAGGGAGAGATATCAGGCTAGAGAGCGATATCAATGGAGAGAGTGAGAGAATGATTCATACCATTGGATTGAAATGTTTGCCAACAATGCTGATTGCTGGAGATGAAGTCTGTTGAAGTCGATGGAGGAGAAAGAAAGTAACATTTCTGTGGGCTCCAAGTCCTACAAAGCACGGAATTGTAAATAACCATTTCCATCTAGTTATTGTAATTCTGTTGTATTAGACTGTCAATTCCACCATCCAATTCTGTGATGATTTCTTGCATATCCATTTCCTTGTTTCTTAAAAGCATCCAAAAACAGAATTGGGATACCCAATTCCGTCCTCCCTTTTAATTTTATAAATCCAAATGTACCTAGGTTTTTTGCAAACTAGTTGGAAGGATATATATATTTTTTATAATGAAATATTAAAGAAAAATTTAAAAAGTAGTCTCAAACATGGAGACTTTTGAAACTGTACTGTATCATCCTTTAACTAATCATCTTTTTATTTACCAACAACAGTCACTAAATAGCAAGAGAGCTCAAAATAATACAATTGTGAATTGATAAACAAAAGATAGAACTATACGGTTGATGCTTTTTTTTTGGATGATTTGGATTATTGTTTGAAATATATTCTATCATATGTTGATTCATTGGCCTTGTCATCTGCAGGTTGAGGTTTCGGGGGTTGGGAGCATATCACTTGAAGTTCCACTCATATGTACAGAAAAGGAGTAACCTACAGAAGATACTTTTGGAGTGATCTAAATTACATACTGGTTGGAGCCTCACTATTCCTTTTTAACAGAATCCAAAGAATGAAGGGTTTTGAGCTTCATAAATCTCCCATTTAGGTAGGTCCTTGTGGATTGGATTATCTATGCCTGGCAATGAAGTTGCTGACAAGGTTCACAATTTCTTTGAGCAAGACTATTTGTCCCAGGTCCAGCATCAATTGCAGTTTACAAGCGGGAATCGAGTAGTGCTAAATAACAATCCATGGGCTGGAAGCCAGAGACAGATCAGAACACCTCTGAGTTCTAATCCAAAGAATTACAGCGTACAGCAATTGGGTATCAATGATTTTGACCACTATATCTCTTTTTTTTGCCTCATCAGATTCTTTATGGCTCATCTTACACCATTTCAATTTTTTTTTTGTCTTCAACAAACTGTTTGCTGTCATTTTCTCTTGTTTTTATTTTTATCTGACTGTTTCGTGTGAAAACTCACTTGTTTCTTGGTCATTCAAAAATTTCTCATCTCTACTATTCAATTGTTTGCAGATTCTGGGAATGAAAATGGCAGGCAGTCTTCAAGGGTTCTGCCTGGTATGAACGTCGCTCAATTAACCCTGAGGCCTGAGTTCACCAAGAGTCAATCTGGAAACCAGCAGCCGCGCTTGAATGGCTTCATGCATGGACACCAAGGTTTCCAAAGAACACAGAATCAGGCAGAGTTTCTGGGAGAAGATACAATTTCTGATCGATATAGTTTAGTATCTAGAGGTGTATCTGTTCTTGGACCACAGCAAGGGAATGGGTCTGAACAAAGTCTCTGTTTGACAAAAAACTTGGAAAGGTTGGAAACTGCTGAAACTCCTATTAATTTTGACTATCTTGGTGATCAACAGCAGCTCATGAGGGGACAACAATCAGGCATGCCACAACCTTGGGCAAGGCAACAATCCGGGTTTAATGACCTTCCACCATGGCAACAGCAACTCATAATCAAGCAACTGCAAGAAGCTCGGAGGCAGCAGCAACTTCAGCAACTAGACGAAGCCAGGCAGCAAAACTCTTTAAACCAGCTGACAGCCATTGCAAGACAAACTGCTGGTGATCAGTTACCAGCTGTGGTTAATGGCACACCTGGTCATGATGCATCTAACTACCTGTGGCCAAATGAGCATATGGGGGGTGACTCCAAGTTAGTACCTAGTACCTCACAAATGTTTATGGTTGGTAGCATGAGCAGGATGCAGCGTAGTGGATCTCCTTCTGTACAAGGGTTTCCTAATGGACTTATGGTTTCACACGAGCAAGGTCAAGTGCTGCGTTCGATGGCGCTTGTTCCTCAGCAGCTTGATCAATCTCTATATGGTGCTCCTATTGCTAGCTCAAGAGGAAATTTGAGTCAATATTCTAATATCCAAGGCTTTTCTCATGATTCTGCTGATATGTTGACCAAGGCAGGTGGTAACCAAGTAGAGAAGCCTCTAATTCAGTCATCATCCTTCAATAACTCTTTTCAGGGAAGTCAGGGTGCTGTATTTCAGGACCAGGTTTGCATGCAGGAAGGTGCTTCAGTTTCTAGGCAGGGACTTCAAGGGAATAGTTTGTTTGGACATGTTCCTGTTCAAGGTTTAAGTAGTGGAGTCGTATCTGGTAACTATCAGCAATTGAATTCCATGCCAAGGAATGTACCTGTGCAGGAATTTCATGGAATGCAGGAGCGAGCTGGTTGGTCCCGAAACTTTCAGGAAAAAGCAATGACACATGTTGGCCCTTCTCAAAGTTTGGTTACTCTAGATCCAACAGAAGAGAGGATTTTGTTCAATACTGATGACAGTACATGGGATGCTCCGCTTGACAGGAGCAGCAACATGGGTACGGGAGGTTATGGGAACACCTTGGAAGGTACGGATTATTTCAATGTATTTCCTTCCATTCAGAGTGGTAGCTGGAGTGCTCTTATGCAATCTGCTGTAGCAGAAGCTTCTAGCAGTGACACTGGGCTACAGGAAGAGTGGAGTGGCTTGAGTCTTCAGAAGACAGAACCATCAACTGGGAATCAGCCAACAGCATTTAATGACAGTGGGAAGGGGCAAACAAGTTGGTTTGATAGCAACTTGCATAGTGCGGCTTCTTTAACTTCAAAGCCTTTTCCTCTATTTGATGACGCCAATATGAGTCCAAGTAGTCGTAATATACCTGGTTTTCAGCAATCAAGCATCAAATTTTCACATGAACACAGTGAGACGGTGCGGCCTGATTCTTCTCATGATTCCATTCAGCAATCTCCTAAAGAAGGTGGCAAATGGTTAGATCGGAGTCCTCAACAAAAGCCACTTGTTGAGGGGAGTCATCAAGTTCAACCATCTATGCATTTGGAAAATGCTCTTGAAAGTGCCTGGGCTGGCCAATTTTATGAGCGGTCTGAGACTGCTGCACGTTCCGCAGATGTGGAAGTAAATGCTCAGAACATTCAGGGTTCATGGGCCCATCAGCACAGCATATCTTCGTATAATATTGGTAGCCATCCATGTAATAAGCCAAATGGTTGGAACATTAACGAGGCCCTATCACCGACTGGAGATGCTACAGTGAAAACATGTGAGAATGAAAACAGCGCACAAAGTTCTCAGGGCAATGACCATAAGAAAGCCATGCATGCAGAAATGGATCATAATGGTGGTAAATGGAAGGCTGATGGTAACTGCATGTCATTTGGTGGGTTGGAGCAAATAAAATCTGGCATTGGTAGTCCACAGGTCAACACAGAAGATTCTCATGTGAATAACTTTACTCCTATACCAAATTCAGGCAATGCAAAGATCAATCAGGAAATTAACCAACAGGTCCCATTAAGTCATCAGTTTGATTATGGGAAGCAAGTTCTTGACTCTTCTATGAAATATAAAGGAAATGAGAGTGGTGGAAAATACCAGCATCAGCTTGGCAAGGTCCCTCGAGTTTCTGAATCATCGTTGAACAATTCTGACAGGGCCTCTGGTGGAACATATGACATGAACCATGAGAACTGCTATCAGAAAGAGATCTGTAATGACAGTTATAACTCTAGCCAATCCCATCATACTGTTACAGGAGGTGGTGTCAGAGATAATGCATGGTTGAGTGCGGATGATTCTCATTCTTTGGCTGGGGGAAATCAAAAGACATCGGGTCAGGTCGGTAGAAAAGCTCCTGGGTCACGCAGATTTCACTATCATCCAATGGGGAGTTTGGGGGTGAACATGGAACCTGCTGAAACCATAAAACATGTGACAAATTCACAGGTCTTATCGCAGCAGTTCACTCGAGTATCAAAGGATCAGGAGAAAGCTTACTCAAAGTTTGTTGGTCATGTTCCTAATAATGCCATGGCTATGGAAAAGGTGACCGCTTGACTGACACACTTTGGGTTGAGAATAATGCTGTTGAATGTGTTTTTTCAAAGTCTCTTATTTAGCTAGCAGATGTTAATGGTCTTCCACTGTACAGGGGCAGTTTGCTGATTTTCAAGGAAATATGAAAAACTCAGAGGAGCCACCTTCAAGAGGCGTTCTTCCGGGCTATGGATCCAGTATTCCTGCCTCGTTTGATAGATCGGCTGGTTTTTATGCTGGAAACAGGACGGCTCAGACAAGGTAGCTGCTAAACTGAGATTTTGCTACTTTTGCTCGTTTTGAGTTTCAAATCTTTTATGATATTGAGTCATTCTGTATAATAGTTATTGTCTACTTACTGTCTTGAATACGCCTTCATTTGCATTATTCTTTGGTAAGCTGTAACTGAAGGCTGTCGATGTTTGCTAAGATTTCTGACCGGCTTTAATAAATTACTATTAATTATGTTATTATTTTGTACCTCTACCTGTTTGTATTTTACACTTTACTTTGCATATTACAATCATTGTGTGTAAGCACTACAATTATTTTACAACCACTCAACTGATTTTGACAATGGCAGTCAAAATATACTCGAGCTTCTTCACAAGGTGGACAAATCAAGGGAACACAGCTCTGTAAAACACTTTGACTCTTCTGATCGCAATACATCATTTGAGATGCCAGAAGCAGAAGCTTCTGACACATCTGTTTCTCATCTCCAGCGCACTCAATCTTCCACTTCTCAAGGTTTTGGTTTACGGTTGGCCCCTCCATCTCAAAGGCTGCCTGTTTCAAGCCATGCTTTTTCCTCTCAGAGATCTTCACAAAATGTCAATGATGTCAACTCTAGGCATACTGATCCTGAGGTAGGAGAGAAGGGTCAGACATGGTTGGCTCGCACAGCTTCAGTGCAGTCTGTACCTCCTTCCCATGAAACGTCTCAGAGAGAACATTGGGATAATAAATCCAGTATTTCGGGACAAGCTGGCAATGAAACCTCATTCTCAAATATGCAGGAAAACTCTACAGCATTTACGTCTGTTCCGCCATATTCAAGAAATCAGCTTCAAAATCAACAGATGGCAGGCACAAGTGGACAAGTAGTGCAGGATCAGTCTGTCAGTGTTTCTTTTGATAGAGTTGCTTCCCATTTTACACAGACAAACAATTCTCACGACAGAGCAGTATCTGATCAATCTGCACATGCTTCATTGCTTGGTGTTGGTAGCAGGATATTGCCTTTTAACCTTGGTCCCACCGCAGATTCATCTCAACCGATTAATACAAACTCCTATCTAAGAGTTTCAGGCCAACAACTCCCAGTCATGGAGGCTGTGTCAGTCTCTCAGCCATCTGTTGCATCAGGTATGTCTCAACAGGGCGCCTTCTCGACAATGTTGCATAATGTATGGAACAATGTATCGACTCAGCAACACATATCTGATGGCCAACCTCACAAGGTTCCTCCCAGTTTGTTTCAGTCAGTGAATCCATCTAATAATAATCTGGAAACAACTTCATGGGCCTCACAAAAACCAGGCGATCAGCATATCAAGGAAGGAGGAAATGGCTCCTCAGAATTTGGTACGCATTCTACTGATTCTCAACGGTTGGCCCATTGGGAAGATCAGCCAAGGAAAGAAAACTCCTGGCAACAAATACCATTTGAGAAAGTTGAGCTGGCTCCACAGACAGCAGCTGCATCCCAAGGGCAAGAATGTGTGGCAAAGAAAATCTTGGATGCAAATTCTGTTGCTTGTGGCACGTTGTTGGCTCATCCACATCAGCAGGAAAGTGATAGAGGAAGGAATGGGAAAGATCCAGCTCTGGTCTCGGAAACAGAGCATGTATCTCTTCAGAACCGTGCTTCTTCCAACCGAGATATTGAACCCTTTGGACGTTCTTTGAAACAGTCTCATGTTTTGCAACAAAAATACTCCCTACTGCACCAATTGCAGGCCATGAAGGGTGTGGAGACTGATCCAAGTAAGGTGGGTGTGAAGAGACTTAAAGGAGCAGATTGTGGTCCAGATGCTCCACAAGCTGCATCTAATGCAGGACAGAAATTGTTACACGGATACAGTCCAATGGTCAGAGATGCTGTAGATAATGAACTGAATGTTGCAGCTCACCGTAGTTCATTTCCATCAGGAGATTCTAAAATGCTTAGCTTTTCATCAGTGGCAAAAGAAGATCAGAATGCAAGTGCATCTTCCGTACCTTCTCCAGATATGGTTACATTTGGTCGGAATGATTCTCAAAATCGTTCTGATCATGTTAGCATAGGACCTGCTAGATCTGAACATTCCCAGATTAGTCCACAGATGGCGCCCTCCTGGTTTGAGCAATATGGGACCTTTAAAAATGGGCAGATGCTGCCGATGTATGACACACGGAGGACCGCAAAGACTGTAGCCCAGCAGTACTTTTTGGGAAAGCCTTCTGAGAGTTTGCCTAGACATACAACAGAGCAAGTAGGTGCTGTTGAAGCTGGTCAAGTTGGTAGCGCTTGGCAAAGTCCAACCACCTCTGTGGTAGCAAGTGAGCATTTGTCTCCTCCTTTTATGCCACCAGATGTCTCTGATCAAAGTTTGGCTGTTGTGAGACCAAAGAAGCGTAAAAGTGCAACATCCGAGCTTCTACCATGGCATAAAGAAGTGACCCAAGGTTCCCAAAGGCTTCAAAATATCAGGTGGTTGTCATGATTAACATATTTGTCTGAACAGGTGGTGTAATAACTATACTTTAGCACTTGGTCACTTTTTTGTTTGTAGACCTATATATTAGATGTGTGATAAAATGGTTGATTTGCTTTATGTTAGTTTTCTTAGTGTACAAGTTATTTTGTTGTTTACAGCGTTGCTGAATTAGACTGGGCGCAAGCTGCGAATCGGTTGATTGAGAAGGTGTGCTCATAGTTTAATAGATGCCATGAATTTAAGCATTCTTTTTTCCTATTTTTCTCTTAGATTTGGCAGGATTTTCAATGTCTATGTTTTTTTATGGCAGGTGGAAGATGATGCTGAAATGATTGAGGATGTACAACCAATGGTTCGACCAAGAAGAAGGCTTATCTTGACAACACAGTTGATGCAGCAACTCCTTCGTCCTCCACCACCATCAATTCTCTCTGCAGAGGCCACTTCAAACTACGAGAATGTGTTATACTTTGTTGCTAAGTTGGCTTTAGGGGATGCATGCAGCCTAATCTCTTGCTCAGGAAGTGATTCACGTGCGCCCCCTGACAATGGAAGCACGTAAGAGTTGTTCTTGGAGGCATGGTTGTGAATGTTAAAACTTCTTTTAAATTTTGTGACGATATTTTGACTTTGAGATGTAATTATTTATCATGGATGCATGCTGTGTCACTATTAAATATTAATAGAATAGCTCTCTGAATATTGTTTCTTTTTTCTATTTTTTCTCATTAATCCAGGACACTAGAGAAGGTCAAATTTTCTAAGATAATCAGTGACCAGTATTTTTCAAAAGTTGTGGAAGACTTCATTGGCAGAGCAAGGAAGTTGGAAAATGATTTATTAAGGTACGAGTAAAGTTCCACTTTTTTTAACCAGCAATCAGTCAGCGCATCAAAAGTGCACTTAGCAACTAATGATACCATCATTCATTTCTTTTTCTAATACTTATAGTGCATATTGTGTTTTGTTTGGGGGCCTTGCATTATGGTATCATAATCTGCACAGAAATAAGATCAAAAATTTCCTGTATACTTCTTGAGAGGAGAAGCCCAAAATAGCTGCTTTCACACTCATTGATTAATGAGTTTGTTTAGACCACCGGTCTTGGGCTGTATTTCTCCTTTACCCCTTTTTTGTTCTTTTTAATAAAGTTAATTATCCAAAAAAATAAAAAAATTACCAACTTACCAGATTGTTACAGATGCTTAATTTTGGTTCTAATGGTAATTGAGCTATTGGAGTTCATCTCAAAATTCCCACCCAATGAACTCTTAACTGTTCTATTACTCTTTTTGGCTCAACATTTGGGTTGTATAGTTGTTAATGGGACTATGGGAGGGCCACCTATCTCCATGGAATCCATCGTTGTCTTTGATAGAGGGTGAAGTTGACCCATATTGGTGTGCGGAAATGTCTCCATCCTTGAGGTTTGTAGTTTGGGTTGACTTTGAGAACTTTTAAACACTTTATAGGTGCCTCATAAGAGAGGATGAGTTGGTCACAGGAGGTCCAATGATTCATCTGTAAATTTAGAGTTATCATCTTAACTATCATTTGCCTGTTTATATCAGGTGAGCCCAAACCTTCTGCAACAAGGGTTGGTCAGTACTGCCTGTAAAGGTCAGTGCAAAGGTGGGGAAAAACATTTCAGGGGTATTTTTGTAAATGCATTGGAGGGCTCCCACTGAAATTATATATAAAAAAACGCAATATGCTCGATCTTGTGACTCTTGTCACAAAGGATCTGGACTCTTTTTTGGTTGGGTTTAAAAGTAGACTAGCGGATCACCCGTGCTCGCACGAGTACTTGACCCATGGAGGGAAATGTAGAGATGTACTTGACCCGTTGAAGAGGAAAACGTGGAGGTAGAGGAAAGAGATGGAGAGAGAAACGTAGAGGGAGAGAAAATTTAGGAGAGTGGGCCCACCTTTTAAATCTATAGCATAACACTTGTATAAAAAGTTAAAAACTCTCACCCAAGTAGAAGGAGAGAGAAAAGGTAGAAGAGAAGTAGTTAGGGTGAGAGAATATAAGGTTTAAGGGAGGAGAGTGGAGAAAAATTAGGAAGAAGTAGAGAGAGATTTTAGGAATTGATAGTGAAAGATGGAAACGTGGGGGTGGGGTTTTCCACGTGGAATTCTTTAAAAAAATATTACATTCCAAATAAAAAACATAGAGGGGTGCTAGGTAAGCAACCCTTTGCTTTAGTATATATAGATGTCTAATAGTAGCTGGTGTAGTTCATGAAATGTTCCAAAAGCATTTGCCCAAGACTATGAGCAGAGGGAAATAAAACTTTTACCTTATTTTAGAATTGTTTCAATCATTGAAAGCCAATGGTTGATCCACTAAGAATTATAACTGAGAGAAGAGGAACAAGGTGATGCAGTAGCACTCACTTGGATGGACAGGCAATACCCACTTTGGAAGCCCAAGCCCAATGAGAGGCCCAAGATTGGAACTGGATGGCCAAGAAGTCTTAAGAGATTCAAGTCTTTAGGATATAATTGTAATAAGGCCATTAGTGCCATAGTTTTGGGGATTTTAAGTCATAGGGGTAATTTTGTAATAAGGCTTAATAGCCAAGGTAGGATAAGTATTTAGAAGGTAGATTGGCAGCTAGTCTATTTTGTCTTTATTTGGTCCTCACAATCACATGAGTGGGGCCTTGAACATAGCTGGTCAACAAACCGTAGAGTTTCAAATTTGAGTTTTGTTAGTTTTAGGAAAGTTTATTTCGTAAGTTTCTTCGGTATTTAGAAGTTCTATTTTTGCATTGTTGCTAAGTTTTATGTGTTTAGAGTCTATTTAAGAGCCCACGACATATACAAAGGGGTCATTGAATTTTGAATAAAGATTTTAGGTTTTGAAGCAATGACTAGGGCTGTGCCCCCTTTATCTCTCCTCTTCCTCTTTCTCTCTTGATCGAGCACTTCTCATTTTCTACTCTATTCTTCTCCTATCTTCATCTTCTCCTTCCTTTCTCAAATCCATCTTCATCATCCTTCTTCTCAGCTTTTCCTTTCTTTCTCATTCTCTTAAATTTATGTTGTTACAGCTTTTAGATTCCATTGATAATGCAGAACAAGAGCCCATATTCAGATTTAATGGGTTTGTGCAGGGGTATTTTGGGAATTTTGTATAACTTTTTTTATTTGGTCAATTTTAGGTTAATCTAAGATAGTTTCTTGTCAGTTAGTTTATGGGTTTTTATTTATTTCTAAATATAAAAAAATTATTTCTAAATATACTAGGTTTTATTTAATTTTAAATAAAGGGAAAGATCTATATTTGTCACTTTTCTTTAGGCCCTATTTTGGAAGGTTAAAACTTACCCGTTGGGGTTGATTTTGATGCTATTTCAAAGGTTATTCAGTTACATTTCCAACGAGACCATGATCTTGAGAATATGATGTGATTTGGGAAATTTATGTCCAAAATACTGGCAGGGTATCACTGTATGACGGGATTTAGTTATTTTAGAGTTTTACTTTTTAGGAAGTCTAGTTAGAGTGGGATTTGGAAAGATTGGCATGTAACGTCTCTCTCTCTCTCTCTCTCTATATATATATATATATATATATATATATATATATATATATTATTGTAAAAAAAAATTTTATTAGTGATG
>JAOXJP010000008.1:4830818-4857485 GCA_025762735.1 Platanus orientalis | reverse complement strand
TTCTCTGTTGTGATATATCGAGAGAGAGAGAGAGAGAGAGAGAGAGAGAGAGAGAGAGAGAGAGATTAGGGGAGCCTAGAAGATGGCGTCACCCTTAGAGAGAGGAGAGAAGGCCCATGACCTGGTTGGGAGACCACCTAGTTCAAACACATTTTTTCTTAATCTTCAATTCTTATTTTATTGCATAAAGGGTGCCTTTAAATAGGCTTACAACCTATGAAAATTGGCAAGTTCTAAAATTAGAAACTTGCGTAAACACTAAACTTGGAGCCTAAGTATTTCTAAAACTTAAAACTTTCTAAAAACTTTACTTTCCTAAAGGGTGCTTCTATTGACACCTATAAAATTTCTAAGTCCCCCTCACTTTTTTTTTCCTTTTATACCCCTTCCCCAACCCCCTCCCTTACCTAAAATACCTGTCCCCTCCCCTCCCCTCCCTCTCTCTTAACCCCCACCCCTTCTTCCCCTCCAACTTTGGCTCCGGCGGCGGCCCCTCCGGCAGCAACCCACCCCCCCTCTCTCTCTCTCTCTCTCTCTCTCTCTCCTCTCTTGCACCCCATCCTCCCTCCCTCCTTACTCTCCCTTTTTTTTTTTTTTTCCCCGAGTCCGAATGGAGGGACCCTTGTTCAGGCCTGTGTTTGAATAGGTCGTTGCCGGAAAAAAAAAGAGAGGGAGAGGAAGAGGGAGGGTGAGGGAGAGAGGGAGGAGAAGGGGGTGTGGGAGAGAGGGAGAGAGAAAGAGGAAGAGGGGAAGAGAGAGGAGGGGGTGCTGCAATCGCTGGCGCGGAGTGGAAGATAGGGTGGAGGTGTGGGAGGGAGGGGTATTTTAGGTAGGAGAGGGATTAGGGGGGTATAAAAGGAAAAAAATGAGGGGGAGGGGACTTAGAAAATTGATCGGTGCGAGTAGAAGCTCCCTTCCTAAAATCTAAACTTGCTAAAACATTAATCACTTGTTGCACAAGTTTTCGTAATTCCTAGACTTTCCAAAACCTACAATTTCCTAGAGTTTAAGCTACTAAAACTTAAGATTTATTAAAAAAACACTATTTCCCCAACTTTTGACAACCCTTTAGTAATTTGGTCATAACTTTCCTAAATCATCTTGGAATTGCATAATCTTGGTCTCGTTAGAAGGGTAACTGAATAACCTATCTAATGACCAAAATCAAGGCAAAGAGACAAGTTTTGAGCTTTGAAAAAATGGGCTAAATGTCAAAATTGGATTAGCCTAAAATCCTAAACTAACCTTGAAATTAAAAACCCTAATCTACCCTTGGCACTATTGGCTGTGTTGCAAAAATAACCCACCCCTTAAACAACTAAAATAACTCATTCATGAGTCATGACACAAGACTCGAACCTTGCTCTCTTGTGTGGTGGCGCATACAAGAGTCTTTTCTTTTTGTCTGCATCAGATTCCCATCATATCTAATCATAGGTTTTTTTTTTTTTTTTAATACCACTTATGTGGTGTGATTCTGCTTGTTCAGTGTGCAACGGTTGTTGCTAGTATGCAATAGCTGTGTTCTTGGGGAGATTTGGCTTTCCGAAGCTTCTCTCTTTGCTATGAGTTTCTTGGTCGTGTATTATTTTTTTGTAACAATCTCGGGTGAATCTTGGTAGTATTGGTGGTGTGTACTGTTTGTGGGCTTTTGTGCTTGACTTTCAGCTACTTGGAGAGGTTCTTCGTTTTTGTTAATGATTAGTGGTGCATTGGGCTGTTGTGGTGTGCAATTCGCGGAGTTGTTTGTTTAGGCTATTTGTTGGTGGTTTGTACTCCCTTTTATGGTGTTTCGCATCTTCGGTGTGGTTTTGTCTTTAATTCTTCTGCTTTAGCCTCTATCTTATGGCACAATTTTGGCAAGGTGGTGTTCCCTCTACATGTTCAGGTACTATTGTCTCTTCTCATAGTTCTTTGCTCAGTTATCAGAGGATCTCAGCATATGATTTGTATGTCTAGCCTATTTTATTTGTATCGTTTTTGTTTTGGCAGAGATACGGTCTACATTGCTGATAGCTCCTTGTATTTTGTCGCTAATACTTGGTGTATTCCTCATTCTTCTTCCTTGTCTTTATACTTTGTATTTCATATTTCCAATTTGAAGTTGAATCTTGTTTCTACTAGTCATATTACCAATCCTTTGGATTGTAGTGTTATTATTTTTCCTACATATTGTGTTTTTCAAGACCTGAAGACGGGGAAGACAATTGGTAGAGGCCATGAGGATCAGAGGTTGTACCTTATGGATTGGTGTTCCTCCATTGCCTTTATAGTTCAATAGATATAATCCCCTTTTATTGTTCAACCTCCTTCCTCATCTTCTATTCCTTCTCAGCATGATCAGTTTCTTTGGTGGCATTTTCGTCTTGGCCATATCTCTTTTCCCATGTCATAAACTATTTATGGGATTATGTTCGTTTGTTTCAGATTTCCAATGTTAAACTTATGAGTTGGCTAAGCATTGTAGATCTTCCTATTTCCCTAACATGAGTAACAATATTCCCTAGTGACCTCCATGTTTGGATTTCGCTATTTTGTGACCTTTGTTGATGATTTTTCTAGTGTTACTTGGGTTTACTTGCTAAAATCCAAACACGAGTTTTTTTTTTCCAGCCTTCCAGTTGTTTCACAAATTGGTTGAAACTCAGTTTAATACTAAAGTTAAGATCCTTCATTCTGATAATGATGGGGAGTATTTGTCTCCTGCCTTCACTTCTTATCTCTCTCAGCATGCGATCTTTTGTTAAACTACTTGTCTTGGTAGTTCTGAGCAGAATGGGTTGCTGTGAGAAAAAAAATCATCTTCTTGAGATCATACATGCCTTGCTCTTCCTTGTGCATGTTTCCAAAGTTTTTTTAGGTTGATGCACTTCAAACTGCTGCTTACTTGATGAACGTATTCCTTCAGGCATTCTTGGTTTTAAATATTCCCTTGGGCTTCTTTTGTGTTCATCTTGGGTCTTCTCTTTCTTTTAAGGTGTTTTGTTATATTCACTATGCTCATGTTCTTAAGTTTGACCGTTCCAAGTTGGATCCTAAGGTTCTAAGGTGCATCTTCCTTGGGTATGCTCCAAACCTTACTCGGAAGCGCTTTGTTTCCATGAGATTGTCTCATTTTTCTCTCCTAGCCAGCCTCATCCTCAAAGGGAGAACAAATGTGGACGTAAAGATGAGTTAACTATTCCTCTCCTAATTCCTTCATATTTATGTTGATGGACGTAATAATCAAGGGGAGAAAGATTTCACTCATGTGTTTGTTCGAAGGAAACATCAATATCTTGCCCCTGATTCTCCTGTGCCTCTCAAACCTGTTGCTCCTTTTTCAGGTATCGTTCCTCCGATTCCTGATGATTTCGATATTCCTATTGCTGTTAGAAGGTTATTCGTTTTAGTACTCAACATCCTATTGCTAACAATTTATACTATGATTTGTTGTCTCTTGAGTTTAAGACTTTTTCCACCTCTTTGTCTTTTGTTTCTATTCCATGCTGTGTCCCCCAAACTCTATCTCAACCTCTGTGGAGAAGAGTAATGTAGGAGGAAATGTATTCCTTAGAGAAGAAAAGAACATGGGATGTTGTAGATCTCCCATGAGGGAAGGAGCCTGTAGGTTGCAAATAGGTGTTCTTTGTGAAATTGCAACCTAATAGCATGGTGAAGCAGCAATATTAGGCCAGATTAGTGACTAAGGACTATATATAGACATATAGGATTGATTATCAAGAGACCTTTGCCTCTGTAGTAAAGATGAATTTTATTCATATATTGATCTTTGTTGCGGCTCAATCAAGGATCGCCATTGCTACAACTTGATGTAAAAAATGCCTTTCTACATTGAGACCTTAAAGAGGAAGTTTACATGAGTTTGCCTCCTGGTTTTTAGTATTCTATGGATAATCTGATCCGAAGAGGATTCATTACCTTGAAGAGGTGCATTATGTGTGGCTTGGCTTGTGAATCTTCTTCTCATCTTATTATCCACTGCTCGATGGCATCTTCGCTTTGGAACCATTTTCTCAGTTGCTTTAAGGTCAGCTGGGTGACATTGGATTCTTGTTAGGCCCTTTTAGATAGCTGGTCTGGTCCTTATATCCCCAATTTATCCCATCTAGGGAAGGAGGAATGGAAGGTGGTCCCTTATGCTATTTGTTGGACTCTATGGATAGAGTGCAACCAGAGAACTTTTCAAGGCAAATCCTCCTCGGTTCTAAAGCCGAAGGAAACCATGCTGTCCAAAGATCTTCAATTGGATGTCAGTAGCTTCTATATGCAGCAACACTCCCTTTTCTCATTGGATATTCGATTGGGACTCAATGATTTTCTCCGGATAGGGGAGTTTCTTCCTTGCCCCTCTTTGTAATTTTTCCGTTGTTCTCACCAGTCGTTGCGGTTGTCCCTCCCTTGTTTTTTGTTTTGCAGCCTGCTATCTCTTTTTTTGGCTCTTGCCTTTTAATAAATGACCTTACTTTTCAAAAATTAAAAAAAAGGGAAGGTGTGTCAGAGAAAGCTCTCTACAACCTCAAGCAGTCTTCTAAAGCATGGTTTGAGAGGTTTTGTGGTACCATGTTCAAGAATGGCTATAAGTAGTGTCAAGCGGATCACACCCTCTTTTTAAAGCATCAGAAAGGGAACGCAACAACTCTTATTGTCTATGTTAATAATATTGTTGTTATAGGTGGTGATCAGTGTGAGGTTAGGTCAACGACTTGAAAGATTTTCTGGTCAAGGGTATTCTTGTAAATACCCCTTGATGCGGCAACATTGCAATGGCTTGTGAAGACCTATCTGTTATGGACGGTCTAATTTAGATTTCCCAAGAAATTTAAGAGGACAACTTGCTGCCCACATCAGTAGATTAGGAAATTTTATTGTTTTGAGTTGATTTTATGTAATAAGGCCTTATGAGCCATGGGGTGGGAGTTAGTAGTAGTTTAGAGAAGTTTTAAAAGTGTTTAGAATGCTTATTTTAAAAGTTTTGTAAGAGTTTTTAGTGTTGGACGTTCAGCCACTTAGGAGTATTTTAGTCATTTAGTGATATTTATTAATTAGGGGTTTTAAATAAGCCAATCGGCCAGACCTGTGTATCAATTGGAATTTTGGAATGAAATAGATTTTGAAGCTCACGGTTGGAGCTTGGTTTCTCTCTCCCACAACCTCATGTAAAAAGGTGAATTTTCTCATTCTTTCTCTTCTCTAATCTTCTTTTTCATCTCCCTTCTAATCTTCTTCTTCTATCTCTTGTCTCTTGGTTTCTTTCTTTAATTTCTACTTTCTTTCATTCCATTTTTTACTGTTTTCTTGGTTCTTTATTCACCTTTGCAAAGATTCTTTACCAAGGACCCTTATTGTCGGGTTCCTTGAATTCTGGAAAATTTCCAACAAACTTATTTTTGGATCTTTTGCGTACTCCCATCATCTAAACCCTTGTTCTCTTCCCACCTAACCTTCGTTAGCCTAAACCTAAGTTCTTTAACACTTTCCTTGAATTTCCTACCCTAATATCTCAAGATTCTTCAAGAGCTCTTCAAAAATCAAGAAAACTGTTCCAAGAACCAACCCATACCAATCGGTCACCCCAAATTCTATTTTTCTGTTAATTTTTTTCATTAAATTATTTATTTCACTCCATTAAACATTGCGGCTAGTTCTCCTTTTGAATTCCCTATATTTTAGGGATCCACAATTAAAACCCATTCGTACAACAATTTCTCTCTCTTCTTTCTTACTTCTCGTGAATAGCCAAATCCCATTCTCCCTCATCACATGAATTCTATAGTGGGGTCCACTTTATTTCTCTATTTTTCCTACTTTTCTCTCTCCCACGGCCACACATATTTCTCTATTCTTTGTTTATTTTATTCCTTCTTCTTTAATCAAAATGTAGTCTTTTCTTCTTTCTTAATTCAAGAATTGTGTTCATGATTTTCCCTTTTTAAGTGTTTTCTTGATTTCTTGAACTATTTTATTCAACTTGACATATTTCTTTAACTCAAGAATTATTAATTTGCATCCTTTAAATTGTTTTGCATCATCCCATCATACTTCCATATTGTAGGAACCTAATTCTAGGGAATGTTACATCACCCCTCTCATGTATTCTTTTCATTTTGAATATATGCCATATGTATGCGAGAGGCTCTTTACACTTTCCATACAATTTTTCTCAAATACTTCTTCTTACTCTCTTTCTCCTTCTCTTTTCTACTTGAAACCCCCACACATCAAGAGCCAAATCACCTAGATTTCCACTCTATAGGTGTGCTATGGACTCTCCTCCATCTTGGTAGCATAGAAGGCAAATACCTTTCTTTGATAAGATGTCGAAAGTTGGAATGCTTCCCACCTCCGCTGTCCACATAAAGAATTGGTTCTTGGAAGGGATTAGGTGCAACCATATTGCCTTCCACAGAATTTGACTAAAATATTCCACCTGGAGCTGGCTTCCATATTAGAATGTTTTAAGAACCCGATTATCTATTAATCTCTCCAGCATGCTAGTGATGTAGGATGCCCTTGGGGCCTCAAAATCCTGTGGGCTATGTGTTCACAATGGAACTGAAGACAGACTCAAATCAGGCCAGGAATAAACCTACACGTGTGGACTTCTCAGATTAACAAAGGGACAAAATTCAGGATTCAAGATTTTGGACAGAATTAGGGTATATCAGAAAATAGGGTTAGAACAATTGAATCAACTTGAAATTTTGTAGAATGATAACTGAATAAACAGAAACTCCAAAAAAATTTGGAAAAGGTAGATTTAGCAAACATACAATACTCAGGTCTGTCAACCCCAAATGGTTGGGATAAGGCTGTTTGTTGTTGTTGTTGTACAATACTCAGGTCTGTGCTCAGGAAAACCAATACTTGTGTAAAAGAAATATTGAAAGGAAATTGACAAGAATCAATAAACTAGAACTATAAGTAACTCACAAGAACTCAGATAGCAGGACACTTATCTGCAGGGCTGAATCTTGATGTGGTCGATGCTCAAAGCATTGATGGAAGATAGAAAGAGAATGAGGACTATAGCAGTTCCAAACTATTATAGGGTTTCAGTTCAACTTCAGTTCAAAACACAAGATGAAACAAAAGCTTCAATTCAATAATCATTTCTTTCCTAAAAATTGTATGGGAAGGTCCACTTTATAGATTAGAGCATGTGGTTAGTTAGAAACCAATCCCCTTTGATCTCTTTGGGAACTTCTACTAAAATTAAGAACTTACTAAATATAGAAACTCAATACTACTAAAGATCCTACTACTCTTACCCTAATAAGATCGACTCAATTAAAATTAGATACTCACATAATCCTAAACCCTAAAACAAAATAAACCTAATAAGAAAACACTATTCTTGTCACATACTGACACCCCTTCAGTAATTTGGTCATCACTCTCCAAATCACATTGATTTGCGAAATCTTGGTTTCGTTTAAGGTAACTAAACAACCTTTCTAATGATACTAAATCTAGCCAAATGGGAAAGTTTTGACCTTTGAAAATTAGGGCTACAAGTGAGTTACGGGATTACAATTACTAATAAATAAAAACCTAATAACCTAAAAACAGAACTCTGATTGGATCCCACTTGATCATCTAATCTCTTCTTGTTTCTCATGGATGCTCTTGCATCAATTCCACCACCGGTACCTCCCAGTCTCGCACCGTCCTTAAAAAAAAATCAGCTGCTATACCGCCACCTGACCCAGCATGTTACAAAGTTTCTTACACTAAGGTTTGTCAAGTGTGATGAATATAACTGATAATAAAATAGGAATTAAGCAGATTTTGATTGAAGAAATTGTATTCTAACTATTTGCACAGCATACAATAACAATATTAGTATCATTTTTGTTGACACAGTTACTAAACATGGATTTGATCTGGCAAAGATCAAAAGTTTATCTCAATAGGAAAGAAAAAGAGGAGTTCCTCTGGTCTAAAGCGAAGACAGCCAGTCCATGTCTCATCCAATCCCATCCTCTGTAGCATGTGACCATTAGCTATCAAGCTGTGTGGTAGCCAATGTTTAAGTCGAGTTTGCTTCTAGTCTCACTTCATTAGGCTTTTTGAGGTTGAAGAATTTTTCTGTTGTGTAATAGTGGACCTGTAGAAAAGTTGGGGAGTTCTGAAAATTCATTTTTATATTTTATTACATTGAAATTTTTGTCATGATTCATGTTTAATGTTCTTCCTTATCCTGATGGAATTCAAGATGAATGTAATAGATCTTTCCTAAGCTTACAGACCGTCTTTATTTACAGGGTACTCTTTCCCAAGTTTAGTAATGTTTTCTTTTATTCTAGGACGTGCTTCTTTGTATCTTAAATCTAAACACTTGTGCTCCATCAAATATCCACAGCAGAGCTGTCTTCTTGCTAATTGGATACTTAGCAAATCAAAATATAATTCCTGGCTTGAACATTGGAAAATAGTGTATTTGATGGAGGAACTTTCAAAAGGAAGGATAAAATTGTAATAGGGGTAACAAACATTTGTGGTTATGAAATAGGGAAGAAGATTATATGGTTTAATGATGAATTTATGAGAAATTAATAGGAAACTACAAACCCTGATTTTATAAAGCAAACTAGTGTGTGTTTGGTAACCTTTCAAAGAATGCATTCTCCTCTTTTTTTTTTCCCCGTTTTTTCCTCTTCCAAAGAATGAGACAAAGAGCAGAATGCATTCTTTGGAAGGTTACCAAACGCAGCATCTGATATAGCATCCGTGTAGTAAATGGTAATAGAATGGTACAGAACTGACTAAATGGTAATAGAATGGTACAGAACTAACTAAATTCTAAATACTGAAGTAGAAGATGGGTTTAAGAGTTTTGGGGAAATTGACTTTAAAGTTTTTTGAAAATTTTGAGATTAATAATGGAAAATAAGTTTTATATATCTATATATATATATATGTGTGTGTGTGTGTGTGTGTGTGTGTGTCTATATATATATATATATTTGGATAATTAAATTCGGTTTTATGATTGAAAATGATCGTTCAGCCGAATAAAATAAAATATTAGACCGGAGGAGGAGAAGGAGAAGGGAAAGGATAAACCCAATGGAGTTAGCACCACAGGAACTCTAGAAATTAGCACCTAGAAGCCTTGACGTTATTAGAACCTTCAAGAAAGAGGGCTTTGTAGTCTGCACCAAACAAATATGCCAAAGCAGTTTATATACTACCGAATTCCTCTTACATCACTTCTTTTTCTCCATGTTTATAAACGAACTTCTGAATTCCTAATAAAAATAAAACACTAAAATAAATAATTGCCATCGCAAAATGATTCCTTGCCAGTGTTATTGGGATAACTTCCTTTCATAAGATAGGTAACTTGATAATTTTTCTATTTACACCAAAATCAAGCCAAATAGATAAGTTCTAAGCCCCAATAAATAAGCCTAAATAAAAGTGATAGAAATAGGAATTCATTATCCTAAAAACTATCCCACTACAAGGAAGTCTTCTGAGCTTAGAAACTATATAAAGCCAAACCAAATGAAGACTAAACTTGTGGAATGCGTAATGATCAATTGTCCAAATTCAACAACTACTACAACTAGTGGCACTGTGCTCTCATGGGTCTTTTCTTGACCCTGATGAACTGGATTTGATGGGCTTCAACTATGGACTTTTCAGGTCCCCAGTGTTAGTCCACAAGAAAATAAAGATGGACTGTTTTTGCTTTTGCATCAGTTTCTGTTGGTTACTTCAGCTTTAGTATGATTTGGGTGGTTTGCGGATGCTATCAGTTGTGTTCACATACCAGTTATGGCCTTGTTTAATTTCTTGGGGAACACCTAAGGACCAAACAAAACATTCTTCCAGATGCTATTACTCTTTTTGTAGCCCTTTCCCATTCTCCAGTTACCAACGACTAATTGGTCTTGACCAGTACTTTACACCATAGTTGCACATGCTTGTCATAGAATCTATGCTGCATACCTGCTTTTAAAATGGCCGGTCTTCCATGGCTGGCGTTTTCAGTATATGTGTCATTTCTGGATATTGGAATAGTAACTTGACAAGGCCCTACCCCAGCTACATGAATCCTATTCTGTCATTCAACTGTGTCTAGGGACCTTATCCATCATGTATTTTCTCACTACTTTGACCCAAGTTCTTTTTGGCGTTCGCCTTTTTCTTTTAGTGCCTTCAAATTGATCCATATCACTCATTGATGCAGTCGTTAGTCTTTGTTGCACATGACCGAACCATCTAAATTGACTTTCTGATGTAGCATACATGAGAAGAATAAAATGCAAAGAGATCCACAGTAAAATAAAATAGCAAGTCAAAACATAAACTGGATTCCTACTCCAATCAAGTGCCGAAAAGTATAAAAGGAAAAAAATAACTGGTAATTTAACTATTTAACCTAACAAGAAAGGAACACATAAAATTATGAAACTAGTGCATTAATTGCGTAAACTATTAATTACTTTCCTATTAGTGAATAGCCAAGCAAGCAATGTGTATAAACCTGCAAGTAGGATTGAAAATTCGGCTAGGGATGATTATGTAATGGGCTGGCAGGAAGCATAAAAGTGGTATATAATGGGTACTAATAGGGTCAAAGGTTCATGCAAGCAACGGGCTATGAAGGGGATTCATTTAAACAAGGTTAAGGACTTATGTAATGTGCTGGCAGCCACTAAAAACAGCTATGTGATTGATAATGAAGCAATAAAAGACCATCTAGTGAGAGGGATACCTGGACAGCAGCTTCAAAGTAATGTATAAGTACTTAGACTTAATCAAATATCACCTTCCACACTATAGAACTCCTTTCCAAACCAATTCTTCAATCAGCCACAAACACAGAGCTTCAAATCTTCAAGTACCTTCTCTTAGGAAAAATTTCAAACACTATGAGTGCTCAAGTAACCTCCAGCAAAAAATTACTTGTTCAAAACCACTGATTTCCTTCAAGCTTTCAATCAATTAAACTTCCCTTATGAGTGGCTAGTACTATGCACACAAACCCTTGCTTATCGTGAATGGATAAAAAATGCTCACCTTAACGAATGCTAACCACTGCTCCTTGTCAGGCGGCGGGCACATCAGCACCGAAAAGTGAATATGCGCCCCCCAAAAAAGTGAAAATCACTTTTCAACGCTGATGTGTTCGCCCCTGACAAGGAGCAGTGATGAGCGTTTGTTAAGGGAAGCGTTCATAAACCGATCCCTTGCTTATCTGGCTATGGGAGAGTAGACGGTTTTCAAAATCTTGAAGAATCCATGAAACCCAGGCTGGCTGAATGCTCCATAAGCATGGGTTTTGATCTTTGTGAATCCAAATCTCGTAGGAGAAACTTCCTAGGGTAACCGCAGGGTTAGAGTATGTATCTCTATGTAAAAAAAATAAAAAAATCAAGCCAAGAGGCTTGCTGGAAAATTCTGGACAGCAAATATAAAGAGATTTTTGTAAAAATTTCAAAGAGGTGAGGGGTTTTGCTTCAGCCGATTGATGGGGTTTGCATGGGATGGTGTTTAATGATGAAAGGATACAAGAGGAGGGGTTGTACGGGTGGCCAACTGGTATAGGAATGGATTATGGGTGATGGAGATGAAGGTTGAAGAGTATGGAGACTTATGGATAGATATGGAGGTGGTTTTGACTGTGGGCAGCAAGTTCTAAACAAAGAAACCAGAAAAAAAGAATGAAGAAGAAGAGGAAGATGAAGGGAAGGAGAAGTGATGATAGAAGGGATAGTTACCTTGAGGAGAATCACCAATCCTCTATCTAGGAAATCATCAACCTAGGCCCCCCAAGCTTTGGCATTCAAGAGAAGTAGCCGGCTGGTAGAGGAGAAAACCAGAGTGCTCTTCAAAACTTGTGTGTTAATAATGGGTAGTTAACCAAGGCCTCCTCTCACTCTCTCTCTTATATAAATCAAAATTAGGGTGTAAATCCCTTGGTTTACAAAATAAGAAAGCCAAAATAAAAAGAAACAACTAAAAAAATCGTCCCTCCCTTCCTTGGGTGGTCAACCAAGCCTCTATTAGAGGCTTTTGTGACACTTCCCATTCATGCCTTTTAATAATCCATATAAACAACTCATATTCCCCATATGCCCCTACACTACTACACATAAAAATGTCTATAAACTGAAATAAAGTGTTGTAAAAACCTTGAAAACACTAAAATAACAGCAACAAATATAAACTTTCCACATGGCACTCATGCTAGCACACACATGTGGCCCCACAAATAAGGAAAGTGGGCCCCACATGCCTCCAAAATGGGTAGGTACTCCAAACACCTCCAAATCTGTCCACGATCGAAGTAATGCACTCCATAACCCTCCTACTCCATGTAAAGGCTCAGGAACCCTCCTACACCCTGAGATTGCCACGTGGCAAGATGTCCTCATCACTTTCCCTCATCTTGTCACCTATTGGCTATTGGTGCTATATTTGAATTCCTGTGACTGCATCCATTTATGATTATATTCTTTCTAGTACTGTCACTCATCCATCTCACCATCCTCATCTTACCCATACCCCATTCTATGTAAATGTTGATTGATTCCATGACATTTTGCTTCATAAAGAATGGCTGATCTTATAGAAATCTTATAAAATTTTCACTTTAATTTTAATGATATGCATCAATCAATTATCACTCCAGAAGCACATCTCCATTTCATCAAAACCCACTTTAATTCTATGGTTCAAATTTCACAAGGATAATGTTTAGATGTATTCCCCATTTCTTTTGCACATCTATCAGGCTGGTGCTATTATCCAAATGGAGACATGTAGAATGTAAGTTCCATACAAACTAAATGTGTACCTGAATGATCTGTGCCCACCTGCTGGTGGCTCTACGGTCTTCACAGCCCAATTGATTAAGCACCTTTTGGATGAGCTATAGCTCAAAAGTTGCAATGATCAGCTTATACTAAGCATTTGTTTAATTGCTTCGAAAATTAATAAAGATGTGGGCGATGGGATCTTTTCAATTAGTGAGGTTTTGGTGAATGGTTGTCCATGATGTGATTTATCCCAAGAAAAAAAAAAAAATGGTTGCCCATGATGTTGTGGATAATTATTGACTGGATGGTCTAAACTTCTGGTCTGCATTCTCTGATTGACTCAACTCAACTCAACTCAACTAGGCATTATTGTTCTTCCTTCTCTGAATCCTGATGAGATTGCACCTCTTCGCTAGATACAAACAAATGTAAATTTACCCCCTTTTACATTCGTGCATGAATAGATATTTGCATAGGGATTATACAAATACATATATATGGTTTTCCTAATCTATCTGTCTGACGTTTCTCAGATCTTACATGCTTACAACAGTTTTATGTTGTTGCATGTGTACACACACACATGCACTGTGATCACTTTCTCCATTCCGCTTCTTCATACATGCATTTGCGCGCACACACCAATTTCTTATATGCTTGTATTCATTATTTTGCTGGAGATCTTAATCCATATATATAATTACAGTAAGGAGAATTTTGATGCATATATGTTTCACTGGGCAAAGCATACAATATAGCCTGCATGCTACCATGTCACATGTTCTCACAGGTCTAAATGCTGTTTCTCCTGTAATTTATGATGTTATTTATGGTTTGAACCATGCCAGGATTGGCAACCATGTGTGTATTCATGTTAAACTGCTCAAACACCATAATAAGTTACAGGATCCATGGTGTAGTTGCTGGCAATCTACTAATTGAGATTTTTTTACAAGAACTTTTAGTACTTCTGATCTCATGTTTGCTTTCCAGATCTCAGAACCGGGGGATTGAATTGCTTGGTTGCTTCGAGTTCTTTTTCTCTTGTTTATTATTTTTGTTAATGCTTCCCTTGTGATTACACAGAATGGACAAGAGAGCATCAATCTTAGACATACGAATGGATTGCCAGGATCTGGAGAGATTTTCCATCATCAACCGTTTTGCCAAGTTCCACGGCCGTAGCCACAGGGATGGGGCTGGGACCTCATCGTTCTCTGAAGTCGGTGTGTGTGCACAGAAAGCATACCCTCAGAGATATGTTACTGCATATCCGATGCCTAGAAATCTTCCCGAGGGGGTACAATGTCTTTCACTCTGATAATGTCAATTGGTCTATTTCCTGTTTTGGCCATTGGCATATGTCCCCCCATGTATTGTGGTCTCCTTTGGCTTAGATGCTGGCACCCTTACATTTCATACGAGAAGAGTGAAAGGACGAGAAGAAATGAATTTCTGAGCAGCATCTCTGAGTAGTTGAGGTTGTATGATCATTTTGAATGAGGCCATTGATGTAATTTTTGAGAAGTAAATATAGGTTCTTGTATATTCTTAATTTCTTGTGAAAATGTAAGGAGACTTGGGCTTCCCCCAATATTTTGCGAAAGAGCAAGAGGGGAAGAATGGCTGCTCCACCTGGTTTTCTGAAGAAATTGTAACAGGTAGCTAGATCTTCAGACATCACCGGATTTCCTGATGTTGAGGTGCTGGGGATTGTCTTTAGTACTGATCTCTTCTGCTTGAATGAAGCGGGGAATCTATCTTCAAGGTGTAGTCAGTCAATGATACAGGCAGAACTGTTTAGGTACATTTCAATATAATTCAAAATTCTCAATATTCACAAATTCACCTGTGTGTGTGTGTGCGCGTGCGCGCGTGTTGTGAGGGAGCGGGTGTGTGTTCCTGCTAACATGTGCTTGATGCCAATGTACAAAAGACACGCATTAGGGTGATGATACAAAATATGGATCACTTACGTGCTTGTGTACTTTCATAGTATGGGGGTTAAAGACATACAGAAGCTTCCACTACCTCTTCTCTGAAACGTAGAGAGCTCATTGGTTCTTGTCACATATTTATAAAGGCGAGTATAGTGTTGTGCCTTTCTGAGGCGAAACAGGTATGACTCTTGCTACTGGTGATTGTTTTGCTACTGGTGTTGTATGAAGATTTCTTGTCTTTTGTTGCCTCTTGATTCGCCTGCCCAATAATCTCAACATAAAGTAACATTGGTTAAAGCCTCGGAAGCATCTGATTCTTGATTTGAAGAGTGACGCAATGGGAAATGAAAGAATCATAAAACGTTTGAGAAACAGAATTGTTCTCCTTGGGCCAAGACGGTTGTAGTCTTTTTCTCATTCAACCAAAATGAAGAATCCTTTTTTGTCCCCAGATAATTTTGTCATGTTCATTATTGACCTGTTAAGGTTCTGGTGTTTTTGGCCAGAGACATGTGGCAGAAAATATGTTTAGGTTGGTTTGATTGAACACATTTTCTGTCGCTCATCGCGTGGCCAAAATGCCAGGACCGTAACGAATAGGACGTGATCAAGGGTGCATTGGGGCCGTCTGATGTAGAATGATAACAAGGTTTTCCAAAAAAGAGAAGAAATAAATGTATGGTGGTGCATAATACTGAATCAGTAAGCCGTTTGAACGATTTAAAATACAGAATCAACCATTCGGTGGTTGAGGGAGTTAAGAAGCTAGTGGTAGAAGGAGGCTCAAAGATAGTTATTGAAGCTATGAAGGAACCGTTGGAGGAGTGCCCTAATGAAGTAGGGAGCTGCATTCAGGAATGCAGGGAACTCTTTAAAGCTTTTGATCATATTTGCTTACAGTATGCATCTAGAAGAAAGAATAAAGTGGCGCACCTGGTGGCCAAATCTAGTATTGAGAATAATGTTTCGCTATATCCCCAAAGATATACAATGTGCTATAGTTCAAGAATAAACCTTATGTGCGAACTAGTAAGTTTCATAATATAAATTAACTACTACTTTTCCAAAAAAGAAAAAAAAAAACATTCGGTGGACCTGAGATAAAAAAATATTCCAAGTATCATAATAAATTTCCTGATTGCTTCCCACACAAACACGCACATTGTAGGATATCATTTAATTTTATAAAAACACCAAAGATGACTTCATTTATAATTTTAGTTGACAAATCAGTATAAATCTGAATTGAGTTCATTTTGAACCATCACTTTATGGCTACAAATGCCTTGAAAATTTGAAATGAAATACATTACAGGTGGCTGCCAAGCAGGCCCGTGCTCTTTGTGCACACATGTGCATGTTTTGTGGACTATCATCTAGCTCTACTGTGTTCATTGTAGAGGAGTATTGAAATATAATAAGTATGTTAACTCATACATCTATTACTATCATAGGGTTTTGGAGAGTTAGGTTACTTCTTACTAAGTGGGAGAGGCATACATCAATGCAATTTTGCAGAATGCTGCCATACGTGATTGAATCCCATGACCTCTTTCCAGGAGAGGCGATGCCGCAACTGCATGGTGGGACACTTTTCTTGGCAAATACTGTTTGCGAAGTGGGAATCTTTGAGTGTAGTCGATATTGAGGTGAATTCGCTAACCATGAGAAATTGTTGATTTAGCAGTTAAAAATTCTAGACCTTGGTTTAGTAGTAGCTATTAATTGGAGGATGGGTTGTTTACACTTTGATGATTCCTTTTTTTTTTTTTTATCGTTTCTTAAAATGCCCCTTCAATCCGCTGGAGCGAATATTAAAAAATAATAATTTTGACTACGTGTAAATTTGATGTGAGAGGGCTCAGGCTCGGCTTTGGTTCATTATGCTTGCCAGGCTTAGGTGCAGCTCACTTAAGCCGAAGAGGTAATTGACAATGTTTATTGTTATTTTTTTATATCTTGGTATTCAAATGCAATTTTGACTTGATTACAATAATAAAAAAAAATTAATTAAAAATAATATTTTTTTAATGACTCAGTAACAATGTTGGCATGCTAATGTGGTGATTGAATCCACTTGACAACCATACTCGACCTTGTATTGGCATGGTATGGCCTAATCTTGTTTCAAATTGGGTTCAAGTAAGGGTGGCAAGGAGCCGAGCTCAGCTGGGGCTCAAAAAGTAGGTTTGACTTGGCTCACCGGCCAGAAAAAAGGTCCAACGGTCTTGTGGTCCATTTGTCAAATTTGTCTTGTAAACATTATTATTTTCGTAATATATAAAAATAGAATATATATATATTTTAACCAACATTTTAATGAGCCGAGCTTTTACAAGTTGAGCTTAAGGAAGCTCGGCTCAGACTTGCTAAATAAAGCTCAAATCTAGGCTCATCTCGTTGACAGCCTTAGCTTCAGGTCATAATCTTTGTGTCAAATTTGAGTTACGACAAAACACGAGCTTCGTTACAGGGTTTTGAATGCCTACAGCCTATATGTTTATTCATCTCTTATACTTTCTTATTATTTATTGAATTTATGCCGTTCATTGCCTGCCTCGTCCCACCCACCAGTCATGGTTGAGATGAGTTTAGATTGGAATTATTGTTAATTAGGTTGGATCCACTCCTCTCTGCCCCTGTCAGAGGATGGGCACATCAGCGCCGACAAGTATTTTCACTTTTTAGGGGTGCATATCACTTGTTGGCGCTGATGTGCTTGCCCTCACGGTGCAGAAAAGAGCGGAGACAATCCTCTCTTGGTTGGGTAATGGTGCCCTCTCCACACCTCCCAAAAAAAAAAAAAAACCACTTTTTGGGAGAATGGATTGTATCCGCTCTTTTTATCATATGCTCCTCTTTACACCTTGTAGGGGGAGGACACATCAGCACCGACAAGTGATTTTCACCTTTTGGGGGGGTGCATTTTACTTGTCGGCATTGATATGCCCTCCCCTTGACAGGGTGCAGAGAGGAGCGAATACAATCCACTCTCACTTTTTAGAAGATGGATAAAGTGCGATAACTTAGAGAGTGACTTAAGTTGGAATGACATCAAGGCTGACACATCAGCACCAAAAAAGGGATGTTTTTCTTTTTTTGGCACTGATGTCATTCCAACTCTAACCACTGTCTAAGTTGTCCCACCAAATCCTCTACGCACATTTTGTCATCCACCGCTCTATGGCTAAAGTCAACTAAGCCTAATCTCGAACTACATGAATTGGGATTCATGAATCCTATCCCACCATTTCTACTCTTTTGAAACAAGTCAGAAATCAAGTAAATCTAAATCCGGACACCTAAAATATCTGAAAAATTAGGAGATTAAGAGAAAAAGAAAGTCACCTTTGATAGTTTGATTAGAAAGATGTATTGAAAATTAGGCAATGACCTAATTAAATGGTCTGAACAAAGACATGAAGATCTGAGAGACCATTTGGCCCACCCCCTTAGACAAGTAATGTGTGGATGTCATCATGCATCACCCATCACGCCGGGTTATTTTTTAGGTAAGAGAAGCCGTATAGAAATTATAAAGAAAATAAAAGCATTATCGTCACTATAAAGCTATATGGAGTCTATGGACTTCATTTGGTTCTGATTAGCGATATGATTGATTACCAAACTAATATATTTTAATGTCACAAGAAAACGCGACTTCCTTGCATGTTGAAAAGAACAAACTCGGTTCCGTCCTCATCCTACTAGCATACCTAAAAAGTTGGTTTAATAAATATTCTTTTAAGTAAAGACAAAGGGAGACAAACCCCTTATGTTAGAAAAGATTGTATTTTTATGTTGGTTTATATGGAAAATCATAATGCAATCAATTTTTAAAAGAAAATACTTATTAATTATAAAATTTGTCACTTCCTTGGAACCACTAATGCGAAAAAACCTAATTTACCCGGTGCGTGTGAGAGACATATAATCCAAATGCCACAAGGATTTAGTTAGATGCTCTTATAGACCTGGATAACTTGGTTATAAAAGAAAAAAAAATTATATAATTTGTCTTAAATATGCAGGTTCTACCAGAATAGCATTTTGACAAAGGAATTTTTAAAAGGATTCAAATCTTCTCCAGTCTAACTGGACAGAGATGTGACACAACGGCTGGGATTTGGTATGACCTCTCCTTAATGAACAAGGTGCGAGAATGCGTCAAGGACAGACACATCTACACCATAATTTACACTTTCTGGGAGGCGCTTATCACTTTTGGGTGCTGACGTATTAATAAAAGCAAGTGTATTCATGTATTATCTAATTACAGATAGAGACAGATAATGATTGTCTGTGTTGACACAGGTCTATGTAGGCGTGCCATTGATTGACACATGATGTGTTTTTTGAATTTGGTGTCTCTTTTTTACACATGAACACTTTTTGAATTCCAAATACAATGTGTCAATTTATACTCACCATAAACACTACAGACACACAACATTTTCTTCCTTTACAGTAGCACCGTTTGTCGAACAATGTGTCACATATTAATCGGTAATGGAGAGATCACTTCACTTAGACCGGAGATGATTAACATCTTTTCCCAAAAGATTAATGTTCTGTCTAGGATTTGGGGTCGAGGACACCAGGGGACATCATAAAAAAAGGGTGGGAGTTAGATGAAATTTCAAATTGCTGCCCATACAATGTATCAATTCCCAAATAAAGATGGTTCAAGATGCAATTTTTGTGTGGGGCCCACACCTCCTGTGAGGGGGCAAACAGTGCATCTGGACAGAATATTATTTCGGCTCTTCTACCCCAAAAAGGAATGGCTGGCATGGGAATCTCTATCAGGAAAAAAAAATGATAGGCTTAGTTTTGGGATGTTTCCTCTGCCCGGGCAAGCTGCTATTTTGTGCATCCGAATAGCCAAGGAATAAGGATTTGGGGTTGGGAAAAAAATATATTAATGAAAGGAGGCCCTCTAAGTCTAAACTGAAATCTATAAATGATTAAATCCACTGTTAAAAAATTGGTTTTTTTGGGTTCTGCCCACGTGGGCCCATATGACTTACTTGCCAATGGCAGATAGACAGAATCATCGAACCTGTACAGCAATGGAAAGGGCAGTGACACTGTTAAAAGTTATTTCCACCGGCTATTTTCTTCTTAAGAATCTGCAAATACTTATTGCCTCTCTTTTGTGGTTGGAGAAAGCTCTTGCATTTTCAAATGCCCCAAGTTTATTTTTTACCTAGAAAATTAAAGGAGCCATAGAATGGCCACTCGTTCCTTTGTCCCATCTTTAGCAGTTGTCCTAGGGTTGGCCTCATATCCTCTGCGCCGCCCCTCTTGTGCGATGTCGAGGGCCGAGACACAAGGGGAGTATTATTTCACTTTTTGGTATCTTTCGGTGCAATGCACCTGTCAAGTTCCTTATGAGTTGTGATGCCTTGTCAAGGTGTTTCCTGGTTGTAGGCATTTTCCAGTGATCACTTCATCTTGTAAAGAGTAACCCACCTGCTAATCTCTCCTTAGTTCAGTTCCAACAACTTACCTTAAGCCCTTAAACACCTCCATATGTAATTCAATCATCGCCCTCGGGGCTAAAAGGATCGTCTCCTAGTCTTAAGTAATTTTGTAGCTTCAGGGGAGGTACACATGCCCCCCCCCCAAAAGTGAAAATCACCATCCAAAAAATTGATTTTCACTTTTTTTTGAGTTTTGTATAGTCTCTTGAAGCCTCAAAATTATTTGTGGTGAGGAGACTAATCTCAACTACCCTAGGATGGCTTTGGATCAGGATTATTTTTGTTACTTGTTTCTCTGACCTAGTTACCCCTAACCCCATCCCAGCACCTGACCCGGGCCATGACCAAGCGGGCATGGTACAAAAACAGACTGGAGTAGGCGAGAATTCAATTATACAAAAATAAATATAGAAGAAAGGGCTAAAGATATAAACTGTATAAATTTAAGACACATTAATAAAAATCTTGGGTTGATACAACGCTTAACATAGGGTTTAAACCAACAGGAAAACCGATAATATCACTTCAGGTCCATCCCATTAGTGGAGGGCTTCCACATTTAACCCACCCCTACACAAATAATGTTCAAGCATTCTTGCCCTATCTAAGGGGATCGGTTTATGAACGCTTCCTAAACAAACGCTCATCACTGCTCCTTGTCAGGGGTGGACACATCAGCGTTGAAAAGTGATTTTCACTTTTTTGGGGGATGCTTATTCACTTTTCGGGGCTGATGTGCCCCGCCGGCTGACAAGGAGCAGTTGTTAGCATTCGTTAAGGTGAGCATTTTATATCCATTCACTATCCAATTCACTGCAGTTTTGACCTCAAGTTGCTTTTATTTTCTCACTCTAGATTTGAAGAACCTACACATTTTATAAAAGTGGTGTAACATCTTCATCTTCTCTGAGGAGCTAAAAGTCCACTCTAATTTGTGGATGTGATTCTTGCAACTTTATCATAAGCCCTCCTAAAGTCTACCAAATGGTAGGTTTGCTTTGAGAGAATGAATTCTTTTGGCATGGTTAAAAGGGTCTTTTTTATGACCCCAATCATAGAATCAAATAAGCATAACAAATCCTTGTACCTTTATGAATGTCAATGGGAATCGCATCACATTTCACTCTTCATGCGGTGCAAACAAGAGTTTACTTGTTGGTGTTTCAATAATTCAATGGACTATGCAAACTAGGCTTGGATTTTATACGCCGACCCTTAACCTGTGCTGCGTCTACCGATGGTCAAGCGGGTGAAAACATCAGTGCCGAAAGTGATTTTCACTTTTTAGGGGAGTGTGTAAAACACTTCTAACACTGATGTGGCCCCCCATTGACCTCGGCGTTTGCATACGCCGAGTGTAGAAAAACCTCACCATGCAAACTAGCATGTGTAAATGCCAACATTTGTCTTAAATGTCTAAAATCATACACAAATCAATGATCCTTAAGTATTCTTGAAATGGATTATTGTAATCATAAGGAAGTCAGTTGAATGAAATTGAGCTAACTCTCCTTACAACAACAACAAAAAAAGATCCTCGTCTGTTAATGCCCCCAGGTGTGAGTAGCTGTGGATTGCTTTCTTAAGAAAAGAGGTAGGGGTAGGGCTGTAAATGGACTGACTATGAAGTGGATATAAGCATTCCTATATTCATATTCATTTGTTTAATCAAATATCAAATCAAATTTGGATGTTTTGTAAATTTAAAAAATTAAAAAACATTCCATTCATATTTGTTTACTTAGCCAAATATCATATACACATCCATATAAGAAAATGAGAATGGGAGGTGAGGAATGGATTAGAATTAGGGTTAAGATATTCATAAGTTATATTCTCTGTTATATGACTAACAATTTTATAACATAAATATTAGTTATACCATACTGTACCATAATACAATGTACTGAGCCTAGAAAACCAAATTGCTAGTTAGGATGGTCTATTGTTTTTAAACACCAAACTGTTGTAACACTATTTATTTCATGAAATACCTTTATTAGACATGGAGTCATATATATATAGATATATTCGTTACCTTATAGATATTTATCTGAATGAACCAATCAAATATAAATGGATTCGTATTCGCTTTAAGTAAACCAAATAGGGATATGATAGGATATAAAAATTGGATCTCTGACATCATTAAGCAGGTGTGCGATGTTGGTTGACCCTGGCCTTGCCAAGTACACACAAAAAAAAAAATGAAATAAATAGTAGACCCTTACGTGTTACAGGTACAATTGTATTGTGACCACTAAACCCTATAAGACCTCCAATTTGATGGTACCCGTAACAGGAAATGCTTCCATAGATGAGCCGGTATAACGGTGATTTTGTAAATTAAAATTTATGCCTTCTTTTTGGTAAAAAAAATTGTAATTTATCCAGAAGGTAGCAAAACACAGAATGACCACGTGTCAAGATCACAAAGCGAGTGGTACTAGGGCGACTGCCAATAGGACTGTGTTTACAGAGTCAGGGATCTGATGAAATTTGTTTTTCAGCGAAAATCTGAAAAAAACTAATCTTAACATGACACGTAATACCCACAAAACATGATCCAAATGGTTAAGAATGCTACTAAAATATTACGTGTCATGTTGTGATTGAATTTTCAACAAAATTATCAGCCAATTTGAGAAGATCCAGACTCGTGTTTACAGGGATTAACTAGAACTCTACGCTTTAAAGGAACCAACGATATTTTGGGGACAAAGAGTAACGATATTTACTTGTTTGGCGGGAAAACGATATTTTATTTATTAGATTCGTCGAACCCCTTCTTATTCTTAAAGTAGTAAGTGCGGCGAGGCTTTTGGAATGACTTTTCTCTTAAAAGAAATTTAAGCTTACTCAGAAGGGAAGCTCTCACTTAACTCCCTCGAACGCCATTAGTGACCTAAAGAAGATCATCACCTCGAAATCTAGGTTTTGAACGTCCTTACTTGAAGATTCCTATCGATTTTGTCACCGTTCAGGAGCTCAGATTCTCGAATTCCTGAGCTATTCTCAATTACTTTTTTTTGGTTGATCGAAATCGATTGAAGTTGCAGAGGCTTTGCTCCCTTCAATTGGATTCTACTTTCTGAATTTTGTTTGATGCATGATTACTGTTTTTCTTGCTAAAACAGGAAAAAAAGTAGACCAGAAATTAGTATTTTCCTTAAATTCTAGGGTTTTTCTTCCGAAATAGGTACAAAACTTTCTGGTTTTAGTGTTTTGGAGGTTTGATTCAGTGATTTCTATTGTTTTTGTTCGTTTCTAGGCTGAGTGGCCGGTAAAAAGGAAAAAAAGAAAAGGAAAACAGAGACTCAGATTCTTCAAGCGGTGAACTCTATTATCTACTAAACGAATCCCAGGCCTTTTTCTCAAGGATTAGTAGAGTGGATTTATTTCTTTGTTTATAGTTCGGTTATTAGCGAGTTTCGTTTATTAATGGCTTCGATTGGTAATCCCGTTCAGCTTTCAGTTCGTTCTCGATTTTCTTCTCTATATTTGTCTTCCACTAGGCCTTCTACTAATTTTCTTGTTCTCAAGAACCTTTCATTTTTATCTCAAGCCTCACGTCTTGCATTCTCACCTTTGCCAGAGAGTCGAAGTCGGTGTGCTCCGACTGAATTCTCTCGCAAGGTTCCAAGTTTTTGTAATTTAAATCTATCATTGAGGCGACAGGGCTCTGTCAGATTTCCTGTAGTCTCCGCAGCTGCTGCAGATGCTGACGGTCGTGAAATTGAAGCCTCAGATGGGTTGGAGTTTTCATTTTTTTTTCTTCTTCTTCACTTGTTTTCTCTTTCTTATACTCTTAAATTTTTATTTTCCTGAAATTTTATTTACTTTGGTTATATTCTTAACCTTTTTTTTTCCTGAAATTTTATAACTGTGGGGGTATTGCAGACTTGTTAAGTCTTCAAAGAGTTTAGTGGAGAAGTATCCTGCACTACTTACGGGATTTTTTTTCTTCATGTGGTAAGTTATCATGTATGTGGTTATGTGTATCTATGTTGCAGATTACATCTATGTATGCCCATTATTTGTGATATTTGGCAAGTCCCTTGTTCTAAAAGTGAATTCTGAAAAAACTTAGGAATTTATCATAAGCTTGGAAGCTAATAAAGCTGAAATTGGTCATTGATGATATTGTAGTTTTTAGTAATACTAAGTAGCGCCATACTTTAGTATAAATATTTGCATGTATGTGTATGTAAATGTGTAAAAACACACTAGGGAGTGAGATATTTTGGAAAAGGCTTTTCCAGGAGGAGGAAATGTTGGGAGTTATTAAGGTTATGAAAGGTGATACATAGTTTGAATCTGATGGATTTTCTATGTTGTTCTTTGAACATTGTTGGTCTTTCACAAAAATAGATCTAATGAGAGTGGTGGAAGAGTTTTTCCATTTTGAATCTTTTGATAAGAATTTTAACAACACCTTCATAGCCTTGATCCCAAAAGAAAGAGTGGTCAAGGAATTAAAGGATTTTTGGCCAATAAGCATCTTGAATAATGTGTATATGATTATCACAAACTTCTCTGTTTCTTGCTTCTAATATTTTAATGAAATGATTTAACTTAAAAAAAAATATTATTGCAAAAGCTCTTGCCATGAGAGTCAAGTTGGTAATATGTAGCATTATATATCAATCTCAAGGGGCTTTCGTGCGTGTAAGGAAAATCTTGGATGGGGTCTAGATTGCCAATGATTGATGCAAGAATCAAAGAAGGAAAAAATGGGATCACCTGTAAGCTTGACATTGAAAAGTTTTATGATCAGCTGGAATTTCCTAGACTACATATTGGGTATTATGGGGTTTGGGGCTAAATGGAGTGGATGGATTAAGATGTATATCAGTTCCATTTATTTTTCAATTTGTTCAACGGAAGGTTGGCAAGGTACTTTAAGATTCATAGGGGGATTACACAAGGGGATCCACTATTTCTCATTCTCTCCTATATGATAATGGAGACCCTGGGTTTTCTTTATGGTTTCAATGCGGGGGTTGAAAGAGTGCCTATATTTCACTTGCAATTCCCATATGACAAGATGATGATAAGGTCAATTGGGGTTGCTAAAGTATCTCCTGCTATGTTTTGAGGCAATGTTGAGTCTTAAATTCAATTTGGCTTAAAGTATATGTTTGGGGTAGGCAAGGTGCACAACATTAGAAATTTGGCAATGGTGTTAGGATGTAAAATCGGAAAGCTTCTTGCCTCTAATCTGTGTTTTCCCATGGGAGTTAAATTCAAATCAAAAGCTGTGGGAGCCGGTGGTGGAAAGGATAAGTAGGAGGCTTAAATCATGAAAACTCCCCTTTTTTTAATCAGAAGGGGGAAGACTTACTTTGATTAAGAACTCTCTAGCTAGTGAGCCCAACTATTTTCCCACCTTTATTATTCAAGGGTCTATCGTGTCTAAACTTGAATCTTATTTTAGAAACGTTATTTGGAATGATAGAGAGCAGGCTAGGAGGTATCATTTAGTAGACTAGCCCAAGATGTGCTTGCCTTTGGAATCGGGAGGGTTAAGGATTAGGAAATTAAGGGAGCACAATTTGGCTTTGCTTGGTAAATGGCTTTGGTGTTTTGGCATTGAAAGAGATAACCTTTGGAGAAGAATGACGGTGGGGTTGTTTAAGAGTAGGAGCCAAAAGAGTTGAAAGAGGGGTATGGAATGGGAAATTGGAAGGCTATTGTAAGGAAAAATCTTTTTTGGAGGCACATTAATTCTATCTGGAATCAGGACAGAAGATTAAATTTTGGAAGATAGATGGTGTAGTGAATCTCCTCTTAAAGAGGCAGTCCTGGGCATTTATTCAATACTTTTGGAAAAAAAGGGGGGAGTTGCCCATCATTACGTGGATCATGAAGGAGTAGGGGATGGAATCTCAAGTTGAGAAGGAATTTAAATGATTGGGAATTGGGCAATTTATCAAGACTTTTGGGTTATTAAATGATTTTTGTTCTAATCCAAGGGAGGAAGATAAATGGATTTGGGATTTATATGGGAAGGGGAAGTTTTCAGTCAAGTCTTTTTATGCTTAGTTTCTCAACAGACCAGAGGATCTAATTCCCCATAGGATTATTTGGTATTATAATATCTCATCTAAGATAGCCTTTCTTGTTTGGAATGCTTTTCTGGATAAAATTCTGACCTGGATCATTTAAAAGCATAGGTTGAAACATGGCCAGTTGCTGTGTTATGTGTTTGGCGGAAGAAAAGTCTTTTAACCATCTCTTTGTTCACTTCCCTGTGTCCATGACCAGTAGAGTTTGAAATTTCTTTCTCTCCCATCTCAATATTGCTTTGTCTTTCCCATTTAGCTTCAAGGATCTTATCTCTTGTTGGTGGGTCAAATATATGGAAGGGATCCAATTTGTGGTTTGGCATTTACTACCGGGTCCTCTTTGCTAGGTTGTGTGGTATGAAAGGAATAAAAGGGTCTTTGTGGGTAAGCATATTGG
>JAOXJP010000008.1:4804627-4815663 GCA_025762735.1 Platanus orientalis | reverse complement strand
GGCTGACTCGTCTACAAGCGGGAGTAGCACGAGTGCCGCACGGTCTTAGGAGCTTGGAGAAGCTGAGTCCGTGACAGTTAGCTAAGGGAAGCAGACACTATCCTCTTTGGTGTATTTATTAACGCACCCTTTGTCAAACAAGGTGTCACATTCTGAGCAGAGGCTGGAGTGATACTGTCCATTCAGACTGAAGATGATGTGAACTGGAGAGTAGAATTAAATCCTCAGCCATTGTTGCAGAATGTCAAGCAGCTCTGCATGGTTTGAACATTATCCTATCTCAAACCTCCTTCTGGTAACTCCTTTTTTGAAAGAGTAAGGATGGTCTGGATGTACTTAGCCCCCTCACAGGGGTGTGTGGGCCATGTACATTTGTGTGGGGCCCACAGCCCCTGTGACGGGACGAACATCCTGGACAGAACATCCTTTCAATTTTTGAAATTGTCAATATCAAATGAATTAGATCCCTTTGTTCAAAATTTGATGATGTTCGTTTCTCACATGTCAATAGATTGGCAAATGGAATGGCCCATGTTCCAACCATTGCAGTTTTCATATCTCTATGACTAGAGCCTGGTTCTCCAGTCCCTTTGGCTGTCAAGGATTCTAAGTGAAAAAAGTTTCTACTTCCATAAATTATGGGGGAGTATTGTCTCTCCTTTACCGACAAAGGGGAAAAAAAGGAAAAGGAAAAAAGAATTAAAGAAAAAAAAGGTTCGAATCATATGCAGTTTAACGAGAGAGACATCACGCAAGTACAAATTCACCATATGACATGATGCCAAACAAAGGCTATTTATATAAAGGCAAATGATCAGCTCAAGGTTTTAATATTTTCATGTATATTTTATCTTTTTGTGTTCATGCAGTAGCTTGCAGGTGGAAAATTTGCTTAAATTGATCATTCTCATTTAATAAATTGATCATATATTTTCCTTCCTTTTTCCAAGGTTTACACTTAAGTTTACCTTATAAAAATAGAACCACCTTAGAAAATGAGATAAAAAGAAAAGAAAAGAAAAGTTATTATTCATTTCCTTCTCTTCCTTATTCTTCCCCTCTTATTCCTATCGTTTTGATATAAATAAGTGAATGAACAAACATATGAAAACAATCAGATAACATGAAAAAGGTTCAACACCTTAGTGGTTTTACTAAGTTTTTTCATCTATATCTCCATGCATTAGACAACATGAAGGTTTTCTAGGGAAAACAAGTACAATTTTCCTTTTTTTTTCTATGATTTATTTTGTAACAGACAAGGCCTAAAAGATTTGGTTGAAATACTTAAGTTACCCCCTTACTACTAAACCCTATTTTCAGCATAACATGATATAAGAATTGTCATTCAATTTTTTCATACATTTTGTTCATGTCAATTTTAATTACAATAAGTTTTGCTATGTTCATGTCAATTATAACGTTTTATATGATAAAACAATTCATGGGCAATTAAGATATTATTAGAGATTATCCAACCTTACAAGAATGCATTTTGGTTTGAGGAAATTACTTATTATAAAATGATTCTATTGGCTAATGCTGTGTTTGGCAGCCACATGTAATGCAATCATTTCATTTGAGTTTCCTAGACTTTTGTAGCCACAATGGGATGGGTTTGCAATGAAACCATTCAGATTTGCACCGATTTGTGCCTGATAACATTTTATAGAAAAACCTAAGATGACTTCATTTTTAATTGTAGTTAACAAATCAGTATAAATTTGAATTAATTCATTATAAATCATCACCCCATGGCTATAAATGCCTTTGGAAACTCAAATGAAATGATTACATTTCAGGTGACTTCCAAACAGGCTATAAGTTTATAGGTTGATACCATGCAAAAATCTGATTTAGTAGATTACAACAACAACAACAAACAGCCTTATCCCATCTATTTGGGGCTGATTTAGTAGATTGCATTGCACAAATTAATTGGCCGATACTATCTAACATTTGTCGGATTTTTTTACATTTGGGATTGACACAATAAAATTTTGATTTATTATTTTAACATTGCAGCTTATTCTTTAAGAACTTTTAAACATACTGGATAACATCATTACCAACTAAGTTCCAAATTTTTTGGAAAATCCCCACTAAACCCATCAAGTCTGAGAGTCCTTGCTTCCCAAGTCCAAAAGTGTCAACTTTAATTTACTATAACAGGTTGATATCCTCTGCGATGCCCCCTTGTGTGACCCCCATGTAGCAAGATACGAGGTAGATTGGTAACACTCTTTAAGGCTGTTTGTCCGTGGAAGACAACCTTGATCACACATCATTGTCAAAGGCAGATTGATAATGGCGTGATGTCTGTTTTGAGATAGACCTCTAAAAGCGTGCCATTGATTGACGCATGATGGGTTTTTTGAATTTGATGTTTTTTATTGAGCACCTACATTTTGATCTGAACACTTTTTTGGATTCTTTTATCTTAAGAAAGCACTTGTTTGTTTATAATTCACCATATACACTACAAGGCATTTTTATCGCAAACATTTGCTTCGAAATGAAAATTACCATGGAATCACCCTCCCCAAACCTGGAAAAGATTATATACGGAAATATGCTTTTCCTGATGTATTAGGATGGCATTAGGGGGTGGACACATCAGAGCTGAAAAGTGATAAGCACCCCCCAAAAAGTGAAAGTCATTTTTAGGTACTGATACTCAACCCCCTGATGTCATCCTAATGCATCAGGAAAAGCAAATTTCTGTACCTAATCCCAGCTCAAGCCAAACATGTTATCAATGCGCATTACCCACCAAATTAGTCCCTTGGCTTATGTGCACATAAAATTTATGCATAATACATGTACAGGGACTTGGAGTGTTTGGATCAACATCAAAATGTGATAATCACATGCCTCAAAAGGTATAAATCACTTTTCAGCACTAAAAATTAGGTGAGAATGACTCTTGTGAGAACTGTGAAAACGACATCAGGTATGGACAAATCAGCTCTGAAAAGTGATAAGTGCCCCCCAAAAAGTGCAAATCACTTTTTGGTACTGATGCATCAGCCCCTCTGATGCCGTTTTCATGGTTCTCATGAAATTCGTTCACACATGATCCAAGCCCCTTTTTGATGTTGATGCAGACACTGTTAAGTCCATACATTGTACGGATTCTATGCACACACAAGCTAAGCCGCCAAATTAGCAGCGCATGAGACCGTGAAAACAACGTGTACTTTTCCTAAAGCACGCCAACAGCGTCATGGACCTTATTGAACTCAAGTCGGTCGAGGGTCAGTCGTATGAGCAAAACAGATGAGGAGGTTTGAATTATCTCCAGTCTTAGCAGAGAGATATCACTCCGATAAAACAATGCTGTCTTCTTAATCATGCTGTAAAAGGTGGGTGCAACAACGAACAACAACAAAGAGCCTTGTCATAATTATTTGGGATATGTTACATGAATCATGTTTCATCATTCCATTTTATTTAGGTTCATATCTACCTTTAAATTATAAGCAACCTTGTTTCTCCTTATTTGGTCTTTTACTAGTTCTTCTAACACCTTTAACCTGTATGGATTTACTCTTTTTTATTCATAGTCATTAGTTTTCGTTGCATATGATTAAACCATCTCAATCAATTTTTCATTGTTTCATCATTTATCACATTTTATCATCTATTGGTCTTACATGGTTTTTGTGAATGGATTCATTTTTAATTATAAATTTTCTAATCTTACTACTCTTGCATCTCAATGTCCTCATTTCAGTCACATTTATTATGTACTTGTTTTATATATATATAAAAGATGATAATATGTATATTTATCAAATTACCCTTTAGCAAGGATTGTGTCGTGTAGGGCTAGACTGAGCCTGACCCAACTTGATTGGAACTTTAACTCAAAAAGATCAGGCTTGAGTTAGACCCGATAAGGGTCCAAGCCCAAGTTGAAGGTCCAAACTTAATTAAAGCTGAGCTTGGATTTACTTTGACTCAATCTAGAGCTAGAACTTATATAATTAATATATATAACTATATATGTACATGTACACATACGAAGTAAAAAAAATGTTTTACTGTGAAAAAATGTCTATAATGTATTTGGTGAATTATAAACTGACACGTGCTGTGTTTAAAGGTTAAAAACATTCTAAAAATAGTTGAAATCACACACATACACACATATATGAAACTAATAATCTTGTATCAATAGCTTAGTTAGTTAAATAATTTATTATAGAGAAGGTCATGAATTCAATTCTAGTCAAATATGATGTTTTTTCAAAAATTTATGAGTCATGGATTGACTTACAGTTTCTAAAAATATTTGGGTTCAAACCCAAAATTATATAGCGGGCCGAGCCTCAAGCTTACCCCGGCCATGCACACCGCCGGTGATGTGCAAGGTACTGGCGTGGTATCTCTCCATTCCAAACAGGAGATGATCCAACCAAGGAAAAGAATCCCACGTATTCCACTCGGCAGCTTTATACTGTGCCGTGTGTGCATATGTCGGCAAAGCAACAAGAAGCTTCACATATACACGCTTTCCTAAGCACCCTTGCGTTCTCTAGCGTTGCATTCACCGCAATTCATATTTTGCTTTGATGCCAACGATTTCGAAACGAAACGAAATCTCTGTCTTAAAGATCAAATTTAAGGACACCTAAAATCGACTCGATCTCCGCTTCGAATTCTAGAATCATTACAAGAACTAATGTAAGTTTTCTGATCTTCATCCTCTTCCTCCAATCATTAAATTTTCCACTCGCTGCTGTTTTTCTCCTCTGGTTTCTCATTCGATTTAAAAAGGTTACTGTTTTTGAATCCGTGATGGGTCTTTTAAATAAATTCCTCATCAATTGTGCTGTAAGTAGTAACGGTTTTGGGTTTCTAGTGGTTTTGGTTTTCTTGAGAAATTACATGATCATTGTATTGTAGATCTCCAGTACGATTTCATGGGTTCGAGATATGGGTTGGGATGATTTCTCTGTGTTTGAATTAAATCTGATTTTTTTTTTTTTTTAATCTCTTTCTCTCATTTGGTGATAAGACATTGTGGGTTTGGATGTTTGAAGTTTGAAGTTGAACCATCATTTTTTTGTTGTTGAATAAATTCCTCATCAATTCATAGTAGTAGTGGGAACAGTAGTGAATAACAGAAGCAGCATTAGGGTTGTGGTACTAACAGTTGCTGTAGTAAGGGGAATAACTTCCTCAGTATCTAATAAATATGTTATTCTGATCATATGATGGATCACATTCTCTATTGGGGCTTGAAAAGAGAAATACAATAGCCACAGTCAATGGCATAAATGGGTTTTTGAATCTGTGCAAAATTTGATCTATGTCCAATCCATGGGGTTAACTGGTTGAGCATAAAATACTTCCATTTTGACTGCTGGTACTACTAATGCTAATACCAAATTACCAATACTCACAGTGTTTCTAGTACCATGTTATTGTTATGGTTAGTAAATAATCATTTTCAGTGTCATCATCATCATTGTTTTTATTGCTGTTATATAACAACATCGTCATGACCATTTTCATTGTCATTCGGGGACAACTGTTGTACCAAAAGTTCTTTTCTACTGAACCCTTCTATGGAATTTCTGATTATCACAGTTGGTAAATAAATTCCCTGCTTCTACTTTTGTGAGCGTGAGGGATTCTTGTGAAGGTGACTGTGGAGTGTTATTATTTTTTATATGGAAGTAACTTGGGTTTTGCAGGTTTCCCAGGTTCCTCCTTGGTCTTTGAATTTTATTAAGCAGAGGAGTTTGTGCTTATAAGCATACTGATTGGTGGAGGGTGCTTTCAACTCATATGTAGTTGAGATGCCTATTACATGTTTTAAAGAATTAGAAGGAAGGACTTCATAAATCATTAGCCATTTCCAAGGCAACAGGGATGCAGCCGTTATGTTGATCTGCATTACTTAGAAATTCTTATGGACTCTATATGGGAGAATGAATGAATGCAGCAGGATGGTAAGGGGGTTTTACACATGGGTTTAAATTGGTTACTGCCATTCAGGTGTGAATGATTCGGTGAATTAAAGGATACTTGCATAGAATGCTGTATTCATGTGTTGGCTTCTAGGTTAAGAAAATTAGACTTTTTTTTCCTTTGTATGGGTCTGGTGATTGGATTCTGAGTCAGGCTACTTGAGCTCTTTGACACTGAGAAGTTATCACTACTACAAGAAATACGTTGACTAATGGACCTTAAAGAAAATTTTGGGATGTTGCTTCCAAAGTGGGGCAATGACAAACCATCAGGCATGGTGGAATCTCGTCTCTTTGTTGTTGCTTGCTTTACTGCTGTCATAGTTGGAATACTGACTATAGCCTACACTGTCTTCCAGTGGAGACGGAACATTAGTCTTAGCTGGATGAAAGCTGTAGCGAGGTCAAAGAAAAATCCGAAAGCAAAGCACAGGGTTCCCCTCGCTGCCCATACTTGGAACTTGGAGTCCATATCCCGTGGAAAAAGCCTGAATTGTTGTGTATGCTTGAAGTCCGTATCCCCACCTCAATCTCTTGGGCCAATGATGGCTTCTGACAGCTCTATCCACCGTTGTAGTATCTGTGGTGCAGCAGCACACCTGAGCTGCTATTCAAATGTACACAAGGATTGCAAATGTGTATCTATGATCGGGTATGAACATGTGGTACACCAATGGGCAGTCCGGTGGACAGAGACCACAGATCAACCTGATGAAACTTCTTGTTGTAGTTATTGTGACGAGCCTTGTAGTGGGTCCTTTCTTGGGGGATCTCCAATTTGGTGTTGCATGTGGTGTCAAAGGCTAGTACATGTTGAGTGCCAAGCTAACATGTCAAGTGAAATGGGTGATATTTGTGATCTGGGACCCTTTAAGAGACTGATCTTATCACCATTGTTTGTCAAGGAATTAAGCTGGCCTGCCTCTGGCGGGTTTTTGAGCTCAATCACACATGGAGCCAATGAGCTTGCATCATCAGTACGTGGATGTATCAGGAGTCAAAGTAAAAAATACAAGCATGGAACTGAAACCTCTGTTGATTCAAATAATAGCTGTAGCACCTGTGACCCATCCACTGAGAGCACCGCAGATACTCATCAAACATTGAATGGTTCTCAAGAGAATAATGGCAACTGTAATGGTAGCATAGACATGGGGGGGCTGCATCAAGGTGGTGAAGTCAGTAACAAGATGGAGTTGAAGCCAAATTACAAAAGAGGCACGTCATCTGATTGGGGTGATGAAGGTCAAATATTAGGGGTGAAACAGAGATATGAATTAATTGATTTGCCTTCAGATGCAAGGCCCCTACTAGTTTTCATCAACAAAAAGAGCGGGGCCCAGAATGGGGATACACTGAAGCAACGTTTGAACATCCTTATGAATCCTGTTCAGGTTAGTAAATATAATCACACTTGTGCATTTGTTCTTGTTTTGACATCTACAACCTCAAGTTTTTCCTGAAATAACGCGTTCTGGCGGATTTCTCTAACCAAAGCTTGAACTTGTAGTCTCTTACATGCAAATGTTAAACAAAACTGAAGTCACTTCTTTATGCTTTATGAGTGGTATCCTGTGATCTACACTGGTGACTTATTTTCCTTCCAGATTTACCTCTAATTCCATTAGAAGATTTTAGATGGTTAGCCTTATGAAGATTCTGTTTAATGCTTTTAAATTGTTGAAGAGAAAATTATGATGAAGCTAGAAGCTGGTTGGATCTTATGAAATGCATCTTATGACCTTATAGTGTTCATGAGCCACCATTTGTTGACTTGGACTATGTTGGGTCACCATGTATATCATTTTATAAATGTTGATTGTTGACATAGAGGGTATTCCTTTTAGGTCATTGAGTTGAGCTCGACACAGGGACCAGAGGTGGGTCTTTATCTATTCAGAAGAGTGCCCCACTTTAGAGTTCTTGTTTGTGGGGGAGATGGTACCGTCGGTTGGGTTCTCAATGCCATCGACAAGCAAAATTTTGTTTCTCCTCCTCCAGTTGCAATCCTTCCAGCAGGTACGGGGAATGATCTAGCAAGGGTTTTGTCCTGGGGAGGTGGTCTGGGCTCAGTAGAGAGACAAGGAGGCCTCTGCAAGGTGTTGCACCACATAGAGCATGCTGCGATTGCCATTCTTGATCGGTGGAAGATAACAATAGAAAATCAACAGGGAAAGCAACTCCAACCTCCAAAGTTTATGAACAACTATCTTGGTATGTTGATGTGTATCATTCTTCAATCACCCAAAATATGTTTTAAGTTATAATATGAGATACCCTTCAAATAGAGGGATGGTCTCTAGCAATGACACAACGACACATTCTGCACAGATGCATGGTTTAGGATTCACCAATCTTTTGCTCCTTAGAAGATTTACACCTATGAGTGACCTAATTAGATGATCGTGGCCATGGTATTTATATATTATATATTTTTCTGGGCTGTATCCCTTTTCCTTTTTCTAACTGAAGTGCAAGGGCTCTTGACATGGGATTTTTTTTTTTTTTTTAATGTGGGACCATAAAATGTAGGTTGTTCAACCTTCACACAGTGCATTTGTTTAACTATATGGTTTTTAATAGCTATGGTCTATCTTATGCATTAGAATGACTGACTTTTGTTGGTTATCTTTTACAGGAGTTGGGTGTGATGCGAAGGTTGCATTGGAAATTCATAATTTGCGGGAAGAGAACCCAGAGAAGTTCTATAACCAGGTACCCTGCCAAGTGCTAACTTTAGTAGTCTGCGGAATTCAATAATTCTTCAGCCACAGAAACTAGGCATTAGAGACTGAACTCCAGGAAACTCCTCGTTGATGTTTCCGTGATTGAATGAGGGTGCTCTCATGACACTTCTTTTATTGACATCTGGCCATGCTGGACACATTGTTGTATGTATGCGTCAAACATGTGCATGTTCTTTTATTTGGACAAATCTTGATCTATCGTGTATCTGTTGTTTGCAACTGTATTTGGTGACTTTTTAATAATTTCATTTATATTAACTTATCTAAGTGTGTTTTTTCTATATTGAATGCTTAGAAGAATCGGATTGTTTTAGAAACATCTAATAGATATGCAATATAGTGTATGGGAAGTGTAGACGTTTTGTATTTATTGTGTTAAGCGTGCCCGAATGTTGTGCCTGACACCAAAGCACATGTACATGTTTAATTTACAATGATGGTAATTAACAAAAATATAAGATGTAGAAAATTAATGTTAATCTATAGGACACTACGAACTAAATAAACGATATACAACACAAATACAAGGCAAATTGAAGGAAATGTGATTGGGTAGAAGTTTTTTTTTTCTTTTTCAGATCATTATCCTGACTGAACAAAGCTTGAATTTCATGTTTTTTTGAGCACTTGGTATGCCTTTTTAATTATGTTTGAGCAATTCAGAGGAGCTTCTTATGTAAAATTTATAAACATTTATAAATTCAGATATACACATACATTTCTAGTGCGGCTGGTAAGAATGCCAGCCAATTGAGTTATCGGCTCTCCTTACATTCTTATATTTTCAACTTTGATTCAGTTTTTTGGGGAATAATAGGATACTACCATGGTACAACATTTATTATCAAACAATTGAATCACTTGCACCATTTGGGTTGCTCAAGTAGAGTTAGATGATGTAGTGTGCTAGGGTTTGGTGAGGAAGAAGAGGAAGAAGAAGGTATTTGGGGAGAGAATAATTTGTATTGAGAGTGTAGAGCTCTTGCATACTACAACACTCCCCCTCATGCTGGTATATTGATATTGTGCATACCAAGTTTGCGTACAAACTTAGAGAAACTTGGACTGCAAAAACCTTTAGTGAACGAGTCAACTAGTTGATCTTCGGTCTTCAGAAAGGGAATGCATATTTGTTCAGACTGAAGCTTTTCCTTAATGAAATGTCTGTCTACCTCGATATGCTTGGTCCTATTATGCTAAAAAAGATTGTAAATAATGCTAATTGCAGCCTTGTTGTCACAATACAAACTCATGAGACTTGTTCCAATTTGATTTAGTATCAAACTAGGTTTCAACCAATTTATGAAACATTTTAAAGGCCAAAAAAACTTCATGTTTGGATTTTAATAAGTAAACCCAAGTAGCCATAGAGTAATCATCTACAAAGGTCACGAAATAGTGATAGCCAAACAAAGAGAATGCTGGGGCTAGTGCCTACCCATTTAAATGAACAAGAGCAAATAGGGTGGTAGTTCTACTCAAAGTAGGGGAATAAAAAGTTCTACAATGCTTAGCAAACTCACAAGTTTCACAATGGAAATATGAGACTGGAGAACATAACATCGGAAATAGTCTCTTTAACAAAGGAAATGAAACATGACCAAGTTGATAATGCCAATAAAGTAGTTGATCTTTATGGGAAGAGGAAGGAATAAAAGGTAATGGTGCTTGCTGAATCATAGATGCAACGTGGGAATATCCATCTATAAGGTACAACACTGATTCTCATAGCCTCTACCAATTGTCTTCCCCATCTTCAAGTCTTGAAAATACAATAAGAGGGAAGGAAGTAACACTACAATTCAAAGCTTTAGTAATATGGCTAACAAATACAAGATTCAACTTAAAGTTTGGAACATGGAACACAGAGGATAGAGGCAAGGAAGATGTAAGAAGAATGCATCCAGTACCAACTACATAAGACAAGGAACCATCGGTAATGTGTACCTTGTATCTACCAGAATGAACATGATAGGAAAAAAAAAGATTAGACATCTTAGTCATATGATGAGATGCCCCTAAATCAATAATCCAGGGATGACTAGACAAGGAACTGTGAGAAATGATTGAAATCATAGCTACCAAAGTGAGAAGTGAAAGTAGGAAGCAATGCGAAAGCAAGAAGTGGGAAGCAAAGCTTAATAAATCCTTGGGAAGTGAGAAGCAAAAAACGATAATAAAGTAAATAACTATAAGTTATAATCAATAATTTTAACTACAATATAATAAAGTGAATAAACTTAAAGAAAATACAAAAAATCTAAAAGCTATACATATAACTAATAAATAATCATGACATATGATCAAT
>JAOXJP010000008.1:4786150-4804527 GCA_025762735.1 Platanus orientalis | reverse complement strand
GGGTAGAACTGCCTCTTAATTTCTTTCTTAAAGTTAGCCTATGTGTTAATGGTGCAGGTGTCGCGCTCCATGTCGGCAGACCTCCTACGCCACCACAACATGGTTATGTCAGTGAGGAACATAGTTACCGTATGTACCTTTATTTTCTCCTCGACCATCCTAATGGCTTCAAAATATTGCTCTATGTGCCACAAGAAGTTGTCCAGCTCTCGTGCATCCCTTGCTCCAGCATATGGCTTTGGGTCAAGAATCTTGACCCTAGGTGTCTCCCTCATTGGCACCACCCCATTGCCTATTGTTCTCTTCTAAATGACCCAGTCACTTTGTAACTCATTAACTTGGGCCTTGATCGCCTCCACGGCCTCCAGCACCTTGGCGTCCCTCTCCTGACGCAAAGTGTAGACCGCCTCATTAAGGGCCCCCAGCATAGTCCCCCTGAAGTCTTCGAGCTCCCTCTCAAAGCTCCTCATGTTGTCCCCAATCTCCTCGATTTGGTCCACCATGGTGGCCATGACACTCTCCACTCGTGTCGTCTGTGCCTCTATACTACCCATAGCATCCTTGGACTTGTCCCTTTTCGCCTTACCCTTGGCGCTTTCACCACCTTTGACCGGGACGACTCCACTCTCAACCTCGGACATGTTCCTCCCTTCCATTAGTCAAGACCTCGGCTCTGATACCATTTGTTACGGACTCAGCTTCTCCAAGCTCCTAAGACCGTATAGCACTTGTGCTACTTTCGCTTGTAGACAAGTCAGCCTAGCCCACACCCACACTTGGTGTTTAGAACACAAGAGAACACTTAGGGAGGAAAGGAATGGAAAGCTTTATTGCTATTCAAGAATGCTTACAAGGCTCACAATGCTTGAGAGCTCACTTCTCCTGAGTGGTTTGCAAATGAGGGGACCTTCCCTTTTTATAGGCCCCCAAGGGTCCCCTTAGCCCTTATGATCAAGTCATTTGTCATTCATCCAATGGCTAGGACATTTCTAGAGTTTTCTCCCACCTTCTCATATGGAAGTCTCTGGACTTCTCCAAAACTCTCCCTAATCCTTTAAAACTTTTCTTATGTCTCTAAAGTTCTCTCCTACACTCTAGAGTATTCTAGACTTACCTAGAATAATCTAGACTCCTCTAGATTACTCTATATACAAACATCCAAAATTTTATATACAAACTATACAGAAATGGGTGAGGATCACACGGGTTGTGACAATGTGCTTACTTAAACACCCACTTAAATTTACCAAGGTATCCCCCACCAAAATAAAAACCCTTTAACTTTTTTAATCTTGTTTAAATTTTCACATTGAAAATAAAGCGTAAACAAAAAAAGATGCAGTGAACCTCTTGCACCAAGAGCTAAGCGACAATTGTGACACGTTGCAAAGGATAATGCTCTTGACACATCAACGTCATTTTATTCCATTTGAAGCCAATGGAACATTCTAGTAGATTTGGTACGGCCCCCTTAGGTCAATTCAGTATCAGGGGTCGACACATCAATACTGAAAAGTGAAAAGCATCCTCCAAAAACTGTAAAGGGTAATACTTTGACACATAGTGTCATTTTATTCCATTAGATGCCAATGGAACATTCCAATAGATTTGGTACGACCCTCTTAGGTTCAGTTCAGTATCAGAGGTCAACACATCAATACTGAAAAGTGAAAAGCATCCTCCAAAAAATGTAAAAAAATGTAAAGGTAATACTTTGACACATCAATATCATTTTATCCCATTTGAAGCCAACAGAACATCTTTTCAGGAGATCTGATACAACCTCCTTAGGTCAGTTCAGCATTAGGGGTCAACACATCAGTACCAAAAAGTGAAAAACATCCTCCAAACAGTATAAATCACTTTATGACAAGTGTAATGCAATAGTCATTTGTAGTCCGCTTACGTACTGTTAGGACCTGTCTACAACAGCTTAAGTAGTGTGCATAAGTTGTGCACATCTTTGATGCTAAACCGTACACTTTGGTTGTAGACGGGTCCTAACAGGACATAAGCAGACAGGACACAAACCCGAACCCTGCTCTTTATTTATAAAACGTTAAGGGCATTTATGAACAATAAAAATACTATTGATTTAATGGAATTTATGTCATTAACTGTTAATTACTCTCTATTACCAAAATGAAAAACTATTAATCACGTACTTGACAAATCTCAATAAAAATTTTGAATTTTTTTTTCTTTTCACTTCCAGTTTCTAAGTTTAAAAAAAGGAGGGTGGTTCCCTAAAATCTCGAAATCATAGGCGGGTTCGACTAACGGATCTTCGAAGAAAACCCTATCGGAGGAGGTGATTTATTTTCTCTGGTGTTATAGTGTTCTTCACGTTTGCTTCATCATCTCACCTTTCCTGATTTTCTTGGGTATTTCATAAGGCATCAACACGTTGAGCTTCTGGTTTTGTTTCTTGAAATTAGGGTTTCTAACTGTCGCTTATTTAATCCGTGGCTTCGATCTCACACAACCCCTCTTGTACCCACCAACACGTTCTTTTCTGGGTTTTGAAGTTTTCCTTCATTTTTTTTTTCTTTTTCAACTGGAAAAGTCAAAACTCTCTTGCTTGGTTAAAATCTTAACAATGTACATGAAAAGCACTTTTTATTTAGAAATTTTGATGGTTGGCATATTCTGGTAAATGGGTATTGGTTAAGGTTTTACTAAAATTATTCCTTGTAATTTTTTCTCAAATTGATTCTTTTGCTTGTTGAAATATAATTTCTGTCCTTTTTTTGTGTTCGATTTAGATGGAGGATTTCCATTTGATTTGTTGATTATTTTGAATTCATGGGATTTTTTTTTTTTATTTGGGACCCATAATCCACATTTCCCCCTTTTGAAAAAGGAGATGAACTTTATAAGTTATTGAATATTTTAAATTTTTTATTAGGAGTCTATGCTTGTAATGAAAACGCGTTAAAGTAATCGAGTTAAGCTTCTCTCGTTAAAGTTTACCATTTGTTTTGTGATCTGGGTTTTTGTCGGAACATGGATTTTGATTTTTCTTCTCCTGCAAATTTGTTTTTTTATGAACTTTTATATTGGTAATATTGACCAAAGTGATCTAACAGTTGGGTTCTGTTTAAATCAAGGAATTATTCTTTCTCTTGTTTGTTAGTGTAAAAGGTGTGCTTAAAAACATGTTGAAAATTCCAGTTCAGCTGTTAAATCTGACGGTGCTTAGTTTGTGAAAAATCTGAGGGTAGATGTTTGATGGGTTTTGGGTATTTAAGGGGGTTCATGTCTCCTCCTTTTCCTGTAGAAGAGGCTGTGGTCTCTCATCCTCTTTGGAGATCTATTGTCTCCATTTCTCTATCTCTTTCTCCCCTTGCTACTTTTTTACAATCTGTCTCAAGAAAGAAGAGGGATCATTCAGAAGGTAATATTGATCTGAGCTTCTGAATTCAAGTTGTTTGTTTTCTTGGGTCATTTTATGATTTGAAACGAGGATCTCTTGTAACACCCAGATCAGTCTACAACTCTTCATACATTTTCTTGTGGATCAGATAGATATGGTCATTACTGGGAATTTTATTTTTCAGATATGATCTTATCTGTTTCATGGAATCCTACATAGGATAGGCATTAAGCTATTGGTGGAAGGATTTGGTGGATAGATAGATACACATTCCAACTAATTTAGCAATCTCATGAGCTTTCTCCTTCAAAATCTTTGGATCTATTGGTTAGATCCTCTTTTCATGCTAGCCTTTGGTGTTTGCATTTGTCTTCCTGATGCATTGTTATTTGTACCTATAAATATTGTTGTTCTCATTTTTTCCCCCTGGTTTATTTGGTTTCCCTGTACCAAAATCAATTATTAAGCCTTCCTTTTGTCGATCCCCTTCTATACCACTTGCTTAAAAAGGGATTATTGTTTTTAAGTTTATTGAATTGAATTCAACTTTTTGCTGTGGATGAAAAAGTTTTCTCCAATCGATCTGTTGAATTATAAAACATTTTGTTGGGGGATAATTTTGCTTACGAGATCAACAGTATTCTTGTTGGAGTATTCAGTACCAGTCTATGATCAGATGCACAAGTTATCCGTGCAACTTGCTAGACTAGTGTTTGTCTCTCTTTTTTTCTCCTAACTGGTTTATGAACTGGAAATGGTTTTCTTTTTTCCTTAAGTTTCTTTTTAATGGGTTTTTTATCCTGATATCTGGGCTTTACTTCTTGTAGGTTATTCATAACAAGGAAAAATGGTAAAGATCTGTTGCATAGGAGCTGGATATGTTGGGGGACCTACCATGGCTGTGATTGCACTTAAGTGCCCTTCAATCAAAGTGGTTGTTGTGGACATTTCTGTACCTCGGATTACAGCGTGGAACAGTGACCAGCTCCCCATCTATGAGCCAGGTCTCGAAGATGTGGTGAAGCAGTGCAGAGGAAGGAACCTCTTCTTCAGCACCGATGTAGAGAAACATGTTTCAGAGGCAGACATAATCTTCGTTTCAGTCAACACCCCGACGAAGAATCAAGGCCTTGGAGCCGGCAAAGCTGCTGACCTGACCTACTGGGAGAGTGCAGCCCGCATGATAGCTGATGTGTCAAAATCCAACAAGATTGTAGTCGAGAAATCAACTGTCCCAGTGAAAACGGCTGAGGCAATCGAAAAGATTCTGACCCACAACACCAAGGGCATCAATTTCCAAATTCTCTCAAACCCAGAGTTCCTTGCTGAGGGGACTGCAATTCAAGATCTCTTCAGCCCCGACAGGGTGCTCATTGGTGGTAGGGAGACTCCAGATGGCCAGAAGGCAATCCAAGCATTGAAGGATGTTTACACCCATTGGGTTCCTGAAGACCGAATCATAGCCACCAACCTCTGGTCTGCGGAGCTCTCAAAGCTTGCCGCCAATGCCTTCCTGGCCCAGAGGATTTCATCCGTCAATGCTATGTCAGCACTCTGTGAGGCGACTGGGGCAGATGTTTCCCAGGTGGCCCATGCTGTTGGCAAGGACACAAGGATAGGGCCCAAGTTCCTCAATGCCAGTGTTGGTTTTGGTGGATCCTGCTTCCAGAAGGACATTCTCAACCTGGTTTACATCTGTGAGTGCAATGGCCTCCCTGAGGTAGCCAATTACTGGAAACAGGTCATCAGTATGAATAGCTACCAGAAGAACCGTTTTGTGAACCGGGTGGTCTCCTCCATGTTCAACACTGTTTCAGGTAAGAAGATTGCTGTGCTCGGGTTTGCATTCAAGAAGGACACAGGTGACACAAGGGAGGCTCCTGCCATCGACGTGTGCAAGGGGCTATTGGGTGACAGGGCCTGCTTGAGCATTTACGATCCACAGGTGAGTGAAGATCAGGTCCGGAGGGATATCACAACGAACAAGTTTGACTGGGACCACCCTATTCACATCCAGCCATTGAGTCCTACCTCTGTGAAGCAAGTGAGGTTAGTTTGGGATGCCTACGAGGCTACGAAGGATGCCCACGGTATCTGCATTCTGACAGAATGGGATGAATTCAAGACCCTCGATTACCAGAGGATCTATGATAACATGCAGAAGCCTGCTTTTGTGTTTGATGGGAGAAACGTTGTGAATGTAAAGAAGCTGAGGGAGATTGGTTTCATTGTCTACTCGATCGGTAAGCCTCTGGATTCATGGCTCAAGGACATGCCTGCTGTGGCATAAACAGAAGCATAGATGGGGTGGCTGGTCGTGGGACTCTAGAGTCAGAGAGTGTTACGTGTCTATTTGAAATTTTTGAACTTTCATATGGTTTGGTTCTAGTCCTTACAAAATAGTTGTTTGGTTGCCAAGTCCTTAGCGAGTTTAGAATTGGTTACCGAGTCTAAGCATGTATAGAGTTAGGTTCAAGGCAATAACGTCTCTTATTTTACCATTGTATCGATTCTATTTCCTTTGCTTATAGTCATTGCAAGCTATGTATAAAAATAAATCCAGCAAATTAATAAAGAGATATGAAGTTTCAACTATACACTGCCAGTGTTGGAGGAGCAGACTCCCTCGATATAGTCCAGAAAACCACTCTCTTGTCTCTTATATCCCTTAAGATACCAAAATAGGGAAGGATAAAATTCTATACGTGTTAAAGTGGTATAACTCATGGAGCGGATTACTAAGCTATTCACCAAGCATGCTTAGCATGTTCCCAACTACATAGAGATGAAGCAGAGAGCTCGCAAGCTCCAGGAAGAACCAACCATGAGAGGCAGGACAGTAATGGAGGATCATAGCACAACAGCTCTCACCACACTTGTACCCCTAAACTAGCCAAGTTGGACTTCCCACGATTCAATCATGGTGAAGATCCAACTAGCTGGTTGAAGAATTCTTCCAACTATACAAGACAGAAGATTAGGTGGCCTTGGCATCCTTCCATCTTGAAGGGGATGGTCAACTACGGTACTAGTTGCTTAAACAAGAAATGAACATGGTTTTATGGGGAGAATTCAAAGGACTTCATGCTCGTTGTGGACCAACGCAATTTTTTGATTTTTTTGGTGAGCTTACGAAGCTTCAACAAACGGGGTTTGTGAAAGATTACCAAACTCAGTTTGAGAAGCTCCTTGCCAAAGTTGGTCACCTATCCCAATCTTGACGGGCTCAAGGACAACATCAAAGCAAACATGCTAGCAAGACGACCCACCTCCCTATCAGTTGCAATTGGCTTCACACGACTATATGAAGTAAGAAATATAGCAAACTGATGAACAATGACATCCAAAGTTCGGGGAGGGCAGTTCACAGGCTAAAGGAGTCCCCTCCAACCAACCTCCACCACTGATCAAAAGAATGACTCAGCTAAGTTGCAAGAACGACAAGAGAAGGGGTTGTGCTACAATTGCAATGAAAAATTCAGTCCCGAACATCATTGCAAGACTGTTTTTGATTGAATCTTGCTTTGAAGATGAAAACAATAGTGATGTCATCATGGAAGTCGAGCAGGATGGTGGAGAATGAGCAAGTGAAGCTCCTAGGATCTCGCTTCACGCCATGAGTTGAGAACATGCAAGACCATGCGACTTCGTGGCTGCATTGGTCATACGGTCACGCTGGTTTGGTAGACTTGGGAAGTAATCACAATTTTGTGAGTGAAGAGCTTACTAAGAAGGTTGAATTACAACCAAATCTGAAGGGGGAAATGGAGGTATTTGTGGCATCAAGAAAGCGAATGCAGGCAAATGCACATGAGTGCAACTAAGGCTTGGTTGATTCACAACCTTGGCAGATTTGTATATTCTCGCATTGGAAGGGTATGACGTGGTCTTAGGAACCCAATGGCTACATACACTCAGAGAAATTCTTTGGGATTTTTCTAAACTAATGATGAGATTTCAAGTAGGTGGAAGGGATGTAGTCCTACAAGGATTATCCATGCCAAAAGACAAGGTCGTGGAAGACTGAAGAATGTGCGACAAAACCAGGAAAGGGAAACACGGTGTAATATTACAACTTCTAGCAGAGGGAGACTCACTTCATTCCTATATTGTGGCTTCCACTAACTCACTTGTGCAATGGATCTTGGTATGGTATAGTGATGTGTTTGCTAAGCCCAAGGGTCTACCACCTCCTCGGGCACATGATCACAAAATCCTCTTAGTACTAGGAAGCAGCCCGGTGTGTGGGAAACCATACCGATACCCCTATTATCAAAAAACAGAGATTGAATGATTGGTGACCGAGATGTTATTATCTGGAGTAATTTGTCCTATCCACAAACTGTACTCATCTCCAGTCATCTTGGTAAAAGAACATGATGGTTCGTGGTAGATGTGCATTGATTATAAGCTCCTCAATAAAATACGATCAAAAACAAATTCCCAATTCCAGTGATAGATGAGTTGTTAGATGAACTAAATGGTACCCAGTTTTTCTCTAAGCTTAATCTACGCTTAGGTTACCATCAAATTAGAGTCTCTCCAATTAACGTTCTAAACACAACTTTTAGAACTCATCATGGGCATTTTGAGTTCTTAATCATGCCCTTCGGGCTCACCAATGCACCATCCACATTCCAAGCTTTGGTGAACGAGGTATTCATGGATTATTTATGTGAGTTTATTTTGATATTCTTTGACGACATTTTGGTCTATAGTAAATCATGGGATGAGCATCTTAACCATCTAGAAGTTTTTCTCTCGATTCTTCGGTCTCACAGATTGTTCGTCAAAAAAGAAAAATGCCAATTTGGGCAATCCGAAGTAAGGTATCTGGGTCACATCATCTAAAGCAATGGAGTTCTAGTGTACCCAGAGAAGATCTCTTCCATGTTAGAATGGCCAAAACCCAACATGCCCAAAGCAATGTGTGGGTTCCTTGGCTTGACAGGGTACTACCAAAAATTCATTCAAAACTATGGAAAGATTGTTGCCTCACTGAACCACATGCTACAAAAAAAAATCTTTTATGTAGACTCCTATGGTTGAACAAGCTTTCCAAAAGCTCAAGGAAGCCATGACTAAAGCACCCATGCTTGCTCTTCCACATTTCACCAAACCATTCATTGTTGAATGCGATACCTCAGGGTTGGGGATAGGGGCAATCTTACTATAAAAGCGCCCAATAGCATTTCACAGTCAATCTTTGCATGGGAAGCATTTGTTGTTGTCAACATACGAGAAGGAGATCTTGGAATTGGTAATGGCGGTACAAAAATGGCGGCCCTACTTATTAGGATGCCAATTTATTGTCAAAACGGACCAAAAAAGTCTTTAATATTTGTGGACTTAGAAAATATCCACCATTGCCCAACAAAGGTGGCTATACAAACTCATGGGGTTTGATTTTGTCATAGAATACAAGAAGAGAAAAGAAAATTTGGTGGCAGATGTTTTATCAAGAAGAGGAAATGAAGATGTTGGAAAGCTAGCAGCAATATCATATCCATTTTCTAGCTAGTTGGAAGTCATTAAGGAAGAAACAAGCTCAAATCCCATCCTAAAGATGATGGTTCAACGAGTGACAACTGGGGAAGTTGTGGGACTATGGGAATATAAGGAAGGAGTCATCTTTTTTAAGAAGAAAATCCACCTTGCACAAGACTCTCCCTTGATCAAAGACATTATTGGGCAATTCCACAACAGCTTGCATGAAGGATATCATAAAACTCTCCACCAAGTCCGATTTACTTTTTATTGGAAAGGCATGAATAAGCAAATTAAGGAGTTTATATGAAGATATGACACATGTTAATGTCACAAGGTGGAGCAAATCAAGCATACGGATCTACTCCAACCATTACTAATTCCTAATCAGGTATAAAAGATATTTCCATGGATTTTATTGAGGGGTTGCCGTTACCCAAGGAAAATCTACTATATTAGTGGTGGTTGATTGATTTTCAAAATATGCTCATTTCATTGCTATTAATCATTTTTACATGCCTACAACTGTTACTCACATTTTCTTTGATAATATATTTAAGTTGCATGGTACACCAAGAACCATTGTGTGTGATAGAGATCCAACATTCCCCAACACCTTTTGGTCAAAATTGTTCTGATGCAGCATGCATGTAGGTTTGTGAGTGTATCATAGGAGATTAAACAGAGAATAATGTGAGTGATGTAGTACAATAACCAAGATTCCTACTAGCACCAAAATATGCAAGTTTAAGTAGATTTCCAATTATATTAAGTGTGCAATAAGAAAGTTAGGGCAAACAAAGAAAATAACTAATTGAATCCTAATTAATACGCCTAAGATTACCAACTAAATTAGAGAACAAGCAAAAGTGAGCTTGCTGGCCAAAAATTCTGAGTATCAAAGCATACTCATTAAAGTATCAAAATAGTGAAATTGAAGTAAACTGGTGATAAGTATGTTATGGGGCTGAACCAAGGTACTTTATAGACCTAATGGACTGTTTCCAAAGTGTTAGAAAGTCCCTATGGATTGATCATACAAAAAATCTAGCAAGCATGAGGTTGAAGAATTTTATCAAACACATGGTGTGTAGCAAATGTCAAGTATATAAATTATTAGGGAATGAAAGGCTAAACCATGGGGTTTTGTATGGGCTAACAAAAAGCTATGTTAGGGTTTAGTAAACCCTATAAAATGTGGGTTGTAAGTCATATAATACCCAAGAAAATAGTCCCTAACAATCCATGCATATACCAATAAAACCACCTAAAACTACTCAAAATAGGGCTTAAGAAGAAGGCTAAAAAGTAAGGAGAACACTTGAAAATTGTAGTAATTGACTCATTTGATATTGCCTTAATAAAACCCTTCACAAAACTCCAACCAAAACCAACGAAAAATAGTCACTTTGATGAAGCATGAAAACTATCTAGAATTTACTATGTGCCACTCCAATATAAGAAATCCCTTTGGGATTTCTTAATATCAGATTTTCCTGCAGTCTCCCACTTCTATAGTTGTTGCCCAGCTATGTAGAAAACCCTAGAGTATTCAAATTGAACCAAAATCCCACACTTTGAAGTTGGTGATCAAAAAGCTCTAAGGTTGAAAAGTTTTTAGATTACAAACAACTTAAGAAAATCAAAAAAATAAAGAAGAGATAAGAGGGATAGATCCGAAGAGATAAGAGGGATAGATCCTTTTAACCCAAAAGAAAGGGACTGGTCTCTATCACCACTGTTAACTTAGGAGATCCCAAGTCCCTTTCCAGGGTTTTTGTTAGTTCTAGCTGTACCAAGGAAGAAGAAGACTTAAAATTTCAAATTTTATTTCATAATAATAAGAAGGGGGAGTGTGGTTGCTCTTATAGAGCATCCCGCACCTAGGGTAGTACAAAAATAGGTCCATTGGATCATAATATCCTCAATCAAACAATTCTAGATCAAAATACCCTTAAAACAAACTATTAGACTGAAATATCCCTCATCAGACAATTTCATACCAAAATACCCTCAAATATGTACCCCCTACAAAGAGACATAAAAATAAAGTGTAACAAATAAATAACTCCCTACTAACTAATGAAAATAAATCCTAAACATAAAAAGAAAAGTCTTCCGAGTTTGAAACAACATGTAGATCTCATACTTGAACCAAAGCAATGGTCAAACTCTCCTGCGATGCCTCTAATAGGTCTGAAAAGTACCCCTAGGCCTAATGTCCTCACCATGTTCTATTTAAATGGAACCAATTTCAATTATAGTTCAACCTATCATCCTCAAACAAATGGACAAAGTGAGGTAGTCAATAAAACATTGGAAATGTACTTAAGGTGCTTCACTAGTTTGCAGCCAAAAGATTGGGTGAAGTGGTTTACATGAGTTAAATATTGTTGTAACACCAGTTGGCATTCGGCAATCAAGATGACACCATTGGAAGTGGTTTACAGAAGATCCCCACCAACAATGTTGACTTATGTCTCAAGTAAGGCTAGAGTCACGGCAATGAAGAGTTATTAGATAAAGACTAGATTCTCAAGTTTCTTCGGGTTCATCTCAAGGAAGCTCAAGCAAGCATGAAAAGGATATATGATGCCCACCACCGAAAGAAAGAATTCAAGGAGGGGAGTTGGTTTATTTGACACTTCAACCCTATAGGCAATCTTCCATCTCATTAAGGAAAAATCTCAACCTTGCCCCCAAATATTATAGCCCCTTTAGAGTAATCAAAAGGTTGGTGTCGTGGCTTACAAGCTGGAGTTACTAGTTGAGTCATGAACTCATCCCATTTTTCATGTATCTTTGCTCAAGGAAAAGCTAGGAGAGAAGATTTCAGTTCAGCTGCAATTGCTATTGGTAAATACAAATGATAATAGTTTGGCACCAAGACCCCAGGCTATGCTAGACCAGAGGACAAGAAGGAAAAAAAAGGAAGTCTTGGTACACTGCATGGACTTTCTCTAGCTGAAGAAACTTAGGAAGATTTGGAGTGTATGAAAAATCAATTTCCAGAGTATGCCCTTGAGGACAAGGGCCAACTTTGAGGGAGGAGGGCTGTCATGTGTCCATTTGAAATTTGAAATCTTTAAACTTTCATCTAGTTTGGTTCTAGTCTTTAGGAAGTAGTTGTTTGATTACCGAGTCCTTAGTGAGTTTAGAGTTGGTTACCGAGTCTTTAGAATGTATAGAGTTGGGTTCAAGTCAATAACGTCTCTTATTTTACCATTGTAGTCATTTCCGTTTTCCTTTGCTTATAGCCGTTGCAAGCTATGTATAAATAAATCCAACAAATCGATAAAGAGGTATGAAGTTTCAACTATACAATATTAGTGTTGAAGGAATGGATTCCCTTAAAGTAGTCTAGAAAACCACTCTCTTCTCTATCTTATATCTCTATCCCTTACAATACCAAAATAGGGAAGGATAAAATTATGTATGTGCCACAAAGTTAGTAACAAAATTTTGGAGAGGTAATTCAATTCATTAAAAAAAGTTCTTCTAATACTGCATTTAGTCATAGTTGTTAATGTTCCTTTTGCCTACTAACTAGAATTACCTTCCCTCCGTCCTTGTGTAAGAAACATTTTGTTTGCCTTCTAGTGTATGCCATGATATTATAATGTCTATTAGTTGTTAGTGGATGACCTGAATCAATGTGTTTTACTACCAAAATATGCTATTATAAATGAATTTGTGTAATTCATGAACCATGTGTTTCTCTGTTCTTGATAATCCGGTTTTGTTATAACTGCCTTACTACCAATGAACCCATGCGATTCGCACAGACACTGTTATTAGAGTTATATTTCTTTGAAATATTTAACTTTACAGTACAGTGTTTAAGAAGAATTATATTTTAAAAAATAGTACTAAAAATATATATGAAAAAAGTAAATCTGCATGTGTCTAGAGGTAATTTTTTATATATATTAAAAATAAAACACCACAATATCTAATACAGGAAGAAAATTATTAATTAAGAAATTGTTTTTTTCTAACATTTTATGTAAAGAGACTTTTTTTTTTTCAAAAAATAAAAATATACAAAAACGTATAAGGGGTGTCCCATGTTGCAACTATTTTGTTTGACATTTGGGTGTATTAATTAGAAATTTATTGTTTTTATTAATCTCTTGAGTTACATCTATTGAAATGCAAGTTCAAACCTTCTACATACTATGGAAAGATGATTGGAAGAAATAGTTTTTATGTTCAATTATATAATGAATGCTAACACCATGGCATACTAATTTTGTTCAATTGTTACATATGTTATGAGTGGTTTTAAGGGATTGAAGTAAGTTCAACTTGAGATAAAAGTTTTAGAGTTAGAAGAAGAGATTTAAAGAGATGAAATGTCTTACATATTTAAGAAGAGGGATAGATTTTATGGGATGGAGAGACATTTAGAAAGGCTATTAAGGGGGCCTGAAATCACCTGCGACACCCCCCCCCCTCAAGGGCCACTCAGAGGGGGGGTTAAAGGGGTGAATGGGTAGTTCAGATTGAGCCTTAGTAGGCTTGGAGCAGGCCCAACTTCTTATATTGCAGGTTTGGGCCAACTCAAAACATTTTAATTTATTATGTAAAACTAAAATTTTATTAAAAAAAAAAAACACTCCATATTTATATAAAATTTTAAAGATACTTATTTCTATATATATATATATATATATATATAATGGGATTTAGACCTTAGGGCCTTAACATTGAAACCTTATGCTTTGGCTAAACCAAGGTAGACCCAAGTATGGCCCAAACATAAGATTAGACTTCAATTTTAGGCCTAGGGTTTTGTCAGGCTTAGTTTTAGACCAAGTCTTTCACAACAATTTTCGAGTTGATCCATGCTAGGTTCAAGCTGGCCTAATCATGTGTAAAACTGCTATGCATAGGGATAAGTTAACCTAACCCAACCTAACTTAGCCCATGATTTGACTTGAAAAGACCTAATCTTAGCCAAGGCCCGATTGGACCTGATTTCCAATTTTAAGCTCGAGCTTAAACATGTGTTGTGCTCAAACTGTCCTTGGTCTGGCTTAGGGCTTGAGACCTAAGTCATATATATATATATATATATGATCACACCCATTTTTGTGGTTGTGAATTCACATGGACAATACTAATAATGTTTAAAAAAACATTTTTAAATGTTTTAAAAAATAAAATAAAAATTGAAGTGATAATTTATTGATAATCAAAACTAAAAATACGAATTATAATAAATTAAATTTTTAAACATTTAAGGTGGTGCTTGGTATTAAAAATAATCATATAAATTCTTATCTCTCGTTTTTAAATAGTGATTTTTTGGGGTGTTTTGGGGTGGCATTAAATAAGAGGGAGAATGATACGTTTTGGGGCGCTTGGTATTAAAGATAAATAGAGAATATAGGAGAATTTTTTTTGGCTAACCAAGGATAATTAAGAAAAATAGAGAATATATGGGAAGTATAAAAAGAAAGATTTTAGGAGAAGATAGAGGTATTAATTAAGAAGGAAAAGATTTTGAAAGAGAGAAAATAGAAGGTTAGAGAAAATTAAAGAAAAAAGATAGATTAGGAGAAAGAAGAGAGGTTTTGGAAATGGATTATTAACGTGAGTAGGAGCGAGATTATAGGAGAGATAGAAGGTGTTTTAGGAATAAAGAAAAAAAATTAATTAGAATGTCCACGTGGATGAGAGAGAAAGGGGCCAGAGACTACTGTTTTGATTTATAAATGATTTAAAGCTCCATGATATCTTTTTTGTGTGTCGGTCTATTTGAAGTTATGTACTTTTGTTTGAGTAATTTCTCAACAGTGAGAAATGGATTTGATTGAATACGGTCATGAGATTGGGAATGAGGATGGAATAGCTATGAGATGATAACGTAGATATGGCTAAGAGGAAGCCATGAGCATGACAAGGGGATGGGAAAGGGAAGGGGTGATGAAGAAGGAGGGGCTAAAAAGAGACCGGAAGACAGAAGAGTGCATGAGCTTCCACCGAGTTTTCTTCTTCTCTTTTTCCTTCTAGTTATTACTGAAACTATAAGATGCCATTCCCCCTTGGCCTTGTTGCAAGTTGTCTCTTAGGTTAGGCAGTTGGCTGCCTAGCCATCCTGATTAGTCCACACATCCTTGCTCGGCAGCCATCCTGATTAGTCCACACATCCTTGCTCATGAAGGAACATTTTCTAAACGAAATAGATGTTCTTTCCAATATTTGGTGTCTAGGACACCATGGAACTTCACATGGAATAAAATGGGTAGGGATTAGCTGAAATTTTCAAATTCCCACCCATTTTATTCCATATGACATCCCCTGGTGTCCCATCCTGGATAGGACATCTGCTCCCTTCTCTAAAACATGAATTTCTTGGAGGTAAAATAGAAGGAAGAAACAGGTCAGATCATTCCCTAGTGCAATTTCTCTGGTCTTGTGACTAATGGTACATGGGTACATGGATAAACAGGTTGCAAGTAGGGGTGTCAAGGAGCTCAGCTCAGGCTTGTCATGAACCTGAGAGCTGAGCTCCCTAGCCAGGCTTGGCTTAGCTCACCAAACTCTACTTTATAGATGTGTTAACTAGCATGGTATCTCTGTACAAATCAACACTTAAGCAAAAGCAATTTTTTTTTTATAAATAATAAAAATAATTTTATCATTACAAATTTATTTTTTATTATAAGGTCAACTCAATTCTCTTTCATTTCTTTCTATTGATAAAATACATTGAATGAGTCCCTATGGATTATGTCTGTTCCCCTACGAACCCCTTAAGTAAACTGGGCGTCAAGGGGTGGACATATTAGTGCCGAAAAATGAAAAACACCCACCAAATAGTGTAAATCACTTTTCAGCATTGATGTGTCTACTCCCTGACACCCAGCGGACCTAAAGCGTTGGTAGGGGAGTGGATGAAATCCACACTGTTGTATTTTTATTTAAATATATATTAATTCTAATTCAATAAAATAAAATAATAATAGAAATAAATTTTATTAATTATAATGTAAAAAATATTAAATTAATCTAAATTATAATATGTTAATTTGTATAATGATTTGCATTAACAAATCATTAATAAAGAATATTTTCTCAATCTTGATCATGCCTTATGAGCATGTTTCCTAATTATTAGATTTGGTTGTTAATGAAAAAACCGTTTTCTACCGTTAAAAAAATGAGTTAATGGTATGATCGTTTTTTGTTGTTATAGACACATAAATGGTCTAACCGTTTATGACTCTTGGTAGAAAAATAATGGGCTATAACTATGGGCCATAAACAGGCTCCAATGGTCATATGAACCAACTTTATAAATATCCATGGGATTATGTGTATTGTATATGTGTGAACAACATAATATTTTGTATATACTATTTTCATTATATTCTTTGAAAATCGTCTGAGATAAAGCATTACAGAAAGTTCACTAGGCCTTTACTATCTTATGCAATATAATAAGGATGTTACTTGAGACCATTGAATCCTGGAGCCTGACCGTCTGAAACCCTCTGGACTGAGGAAGAGATCGAAAATGGGACGTGAAATCAAGTTTAAGGACAGTGTCCCAAACATGCCTCGATCAATACTTCACGGGTACTATTGTTCTATTTTATTTCCAAAAATTTGTGAGTAATTTTATATAATTTTGTTATACTTTATCTCTTGTAAAATGTGGTTTTATATATTTGAATTATTATTCTGTAACATGAAAATATTTTTTCTTTGTTTAAGATTAATAATTAAAATAAAATTTAATAGTCAAATATTTCTTCCAACAATCTTAAACCTAAATTTATCTTACATAAGAATACATAATTTTTGGAAGATATTTAAAAAAAATTGGTTGAGTTGATAATTATTTTTTAATTCGGATTGTTACCTATGATTATAAACATAGCTACATTCTTGAACCTAAGTTATTAGTTAACAACCCCTTATAAATCTTGAGATTCAATATGTTGAGTTTGTTCACGATAACAAAAATAATAGCTAACAATGAATTTTCAAGCCTAAGATTAATCTATATTAGTGCAAGATTGATACTCGTGTTCCTAAATTATGTTTGTAGGTTATATGCATTTTTTGAATGGTTTTGAGGTTATTAAATTATTTTTTAAAAATGGTTTAATCTTGATTGATATCTTAAAAAATAATAATAATAATTGATGGTATTATTAGTTTTTACAAACCTATAATGAATTTTTTGGGATATCAAAGAAAAACACATTAAATCCAATTATTTTGGTTTACTGAGCTAGACTTTTATTATTTAAATTATATATTTAATAAAGAATAGATTTATGCTCTTATGAAGAATTTTGGTAATATTTTTTGGGGTTGAGATATAAGTGACAATAATTTACGATATAACTAAAATCCTAAATATCAATTTGTAAGCAAAATTGAGTTTGTATGAAATCTATGGTTTCACTTTGCTGAAATATGCAACCTAAGGTAAAATGAGTTTATTAGGTGCAAGAAAAAAAATATAATCTTGTTAATTAAATTTGAGGATTAAATTCCTAGAATAATTTATCATCCCGAGTAACCAGATTAAGATGAGATTTATCTTAGTTGATTTTCTTATGGTGTTGAAATGAATATATTTATTTAAAATTTATGTTAATGAACTTAGTGATTATGGACAAATGAATTAAAATTTTCAATTTCAATAAAAAGAAAATAGTTATGCATTTCAATGTTTTGCTAATTTAAAAAAAAAAACTTGAGCTTTGCTTTATTTATTTAATTTTTTATGTAAATAATTGGTCTGCTTGCAACTATTATTCTAATAAAAGCTTGGTCTTATTTATATTTTTATATGTTGTTGTCCTAAAATTATGTGAATAATTAAAAAGGTTTTTAGTTGTTTAGACTCGTGTTATGTGATAATTTTGAGAATTATCTCTGCATTAACTCCTATAATCATAAATTGTTTAAAAAATATTTGATTAGTAAATAAAAAAAATTTCTTATAAAATATGATAGTGGTGAAGATTAAATTACATTGTTTCATATATTTTTCTGAATCATTTATTTAAGCAAAAATTGTAATATTAAAATTTAAATGTGCCACCACATTTTGATATATTTTATATGTTTATTTTAATGCCCAATTGTCATGTATTTTATTCAAAATTTAAAATAAGACAGTTTTGGGGTTTTAAATGGAATTCTCTTACGAAACAAATTATGGTGGTTTAAGGTAGATGATCATTTTATTTTGATGGAGAATGAAAAAAAAAATAGTGTTTTATTGATATTTATAATATTATTTAGAATTTATGTTTATGTCTAGTAAGAATGTGATTATGATTAACACTGGCATTGCTTGAAATAATGCATAAAAAATACGGTTAATATATTTAAGATTTTGCTAAAAAAATTAAAAATATTAATTAAGTTAAATATTGATTTAGTTCATCTTTATATTATGAGACGAATAAATTTAGCAGAATGAAAAATTTATTATTGAGTTTCAAATATAAAATTGTATAATCATAATTTACATATCTTAGCA
>JAOXJP010000008.1:4758605-4772396 GCA_025762735.1 Platanus orientalis | reverse complement strand
CTCGAATAGGCATGTCCCTTTGTTTTCCTCTCTTGCCTCCTTTTTCTCAACAATAAAAATAATTTAAAGGATAACATGCGTTAAGATGAATGACAAAATGCTACATGATGCAATGCTTTCTTTCCATGTTTGATAGATTACCGAAATTATCAAATGACTTCCAATCATGTTCACAATATTTTCAGCCAATACAATAAAGCAGCATTGATCCAACAAAATGTTAATTATTTTATATCATACTCTGGTAATTGAGACAAAAAGGTTTCAGTTGGTGACACTATGTTATGTGAATAACTCAAAATTCAGAGCAGTTAACTTTTACAGGGTTTAATAAGCCTGTTGAATCTAACCATTTTCATGCAACCGTGTTTAGACTTGCATTTGCCCCCAAGTCATTATGTATTCCATTCAATTTTATTTAGAATCAATGGCATGCCTATGACAGTAACAACAACCAACACTTCAGAGGATGAACACATATATGTTTCTGTTGACAGTAAACTAACCAACTCTCCTAAAACCTTAAGGTGTTAGGAGATGCCAAATTAATATATCAGGAGGAACACTGTTTTCTCCTGGGAACACACTTGGGGAGCTAGGCACAAGTCCACACAACGCGCACATGAGCACAACACTACCTCCGGGAAAATACTTTCACCGGGATTCGAACTTGCAACCAAACCTACTATGATGCCGTGTTGACAGTAGATTAACCAACTCTCCTAAACCTTAAGGTCTTAGGAGATACAAGAATTAATATACTTCAACAGTTTCTTTCGTGTCTGTCTTCAAAAGGCTAATGTGGAAATGGGCCTGGGTTTTATATGATAACCTTTTTCCTTGTTGAGTTAAAATGCAATGCAGGGTTCTGTGCATTTGGGACTTGGGTCACCTTTTTTCTTTAATCTTGAGAGTTTCTTAAAATGTCTTTCTCCTATAGGCACCTCCACCACAGTAATATCCTGATAAAAGACACACTGCATATAGCTGAAACAGAAATCCAATTCTTAATAATGGTATTAGGACCATAGATTAGTGAGTTATAAATCACAAACCAAATGATGCAGGATATGAGTCCCAAAAGAAGGGTTGATTTCTGCAGAGATTTTATAGGGTACTTGAAGCTCTCAGTTGGGCAAAATTAAGGGGAAAACAGTTGTTTAGGACTGGTAGAAGCTCAAGTTAAAGCTGTAAAGGGGATAATGTTTAGCACTGAAATAGGAACAAAGCAGTGGCTGTTTGGGACAGAACTAGGCTCGAACTGGGACTGATTAAGGGGGGTTATCTAGGGTCACAAAGGGTCTGAAGTCCAGGGTATTCAGGTCTGAGTTCTGTGAGGGTTTAAGCATAATCAAAGGATAATCAAAGGCTAGAATTCTAGGTTGCTGGTTGCTGATTTTGGGGGACAGAATAGTATATTAAATAGGAGTTATTAAGGGTTTATCAGAAGGGATCTGTAGTGGGTAAATCTGAACAGAATTAGGGAAAAGAGAGAGAACTGTTACTGTAAATAGAATGATGCATGGAAGAGGAAAGAGAAAAAAGAATGAAGAACTAACCTCACGTGAGGGGTAAAGGAGAGAAGACCTTTGAGATGCTACACCCAGTTCACACGATCACATTTTTTTTCTTTTCATCATCCAAAAACTGCCCTTATTTATTGATAATTTTGGCCTATAAATAGGCTGTACATAATTGAAATAAAAGACTCCTAAACTCAATAGAATTCATATATCCCAGGATTCAATATTTAAACAAACTTTTCTAAACAAAATAACTTCTATCAAGATAATAAAAGAATCCTAAAAAACTCTAAACTCTTTAGGCATGTTGACTAGGCAACATGGGCCCCACCTTTTGACTTTAAAAAGACTCCTAAGCTTGATACAAATAGGGGTAACAATTTGGCATTGTGGGCCCCCAAACAATTCTCTAAAATCTTGGGGAGTATAGGAGCTGTTGATCACATCAATTTGGGCCCCACATGATTCTCTATGATTTCCGGAAATCTGGAAATTCTTGAGAGAACTTCCAGCTCATACGTGGGTCCCACATTGGCTTTTCAAACTACTCTAAAGACTCCTAAAACTGAGCTGCATGAGCAGCAACTTGTGGGTCCCTTTTAATTTGAATATTCACAAATAAAAGGCTCCCAAAAAACTGTTGTGTACTTCTAAGACTCCCTAAAATTTTGGTAACTTTACCTTATTACAAGGACTTCCCTAAACTTCAGAAAATTATAGAAAATCCCCCAAAAACAGAAAATCAAATCTAACTTCTAGATGCTCCATGGTCTTCTGGCTTCTTCTTCCTTGTATAATATACTCCTGCATCAGAAGGGCCCACTGACTGTATCAATTTGGATCGTGCATAGGTGGGCCTCCTCTTGGTGATCTATAGCTCAAAATATACTGATGGTAATCCAGAAAAGGCTTTTTATGCCGCCTTCAACCATGTTTGTGTAGCCCATCCATGGTTTTCCATTGATTGGACAGCTAAAATTTCCCAATCCGTTTATGTGGACTGCTACCCATCTTAGTTTGGCCCACCTAATGAATGTTTTAGATTGCATAGGGTGACAGTGTTTATGTTCTAGATGCCTCACACCATCCACCTGCATGATGCCTGTCATCACTAGATATTTTCTCACAATTTTAATGTTTAAGTACAAGTCGTCATATTAGAAGTGGAAATCTGATGAGTAGTTCCATTTATATCATTGACATCATTACCTTTTATGCCAAAGTATATATTGGATCAAACCGGTTCAGTCTGTTTTCGAATTCTTTTCCTGGTTTGCAATATCCATTTAAATACATTGAACCCTCATATTTCTCCCAGTTTTGACTAGCAATGAGTTCTGTGATCACAACATTTCTATCATTGAGTGGACTGACTTCACTGTTCTGGCATGGATGTTGTACTTACATGTTGTTCAGGCATGTCAATGCATATTGTCATGGACTCATTGACATGGACAATGCCTTAACAGGAGACTTGGTTACTAGTGTATTTTTCCTATAGGTCTAGGAAGTTTTCTTACTCTTTTTTGCGTGCTTTATATTGTTAATATGGTTATTTAAAAACATTTCAAATGTTTATAGAGTTATATGGGTATTGTACCTCTCAAAGTCAATTCTGATATCAATATCACCTACCTACTTCAGCACTCGTATTCTCAGCTCTTCAAGAAAAGTGTAGTTATATTTATCCGAAACTCTGAAAACTCTGTTATATAATTAGAGTGAAATTGTAATTCCAGGAATACATTTTGATAGTCCAAGGAAATATTATTTTTTGGAGGAGATTTTGATCTTTAAGGTATTGTTTTAGTTTAATAGAAAAAAATGCCCTTGAAAGAAGCGACTTTCCTTGGATTGTCAAAAAGTATCCTTGGAATTAAAATTTCCATGTAGAAGAATATAAAAACTATATCATTTGATACATCTAATATTATCAGCATTTACCACATAATGCAGACTGGGGCTAGTAGGGTTTTTAGGGACATTAAGGGTGCATTTTTGAAGGGCTTGCTCTGCCTAGTGGGATGAATTGTAGTTGCATGCATTCATGCTATGTGGTGATTATTATTTCTGTATGGGGCCTTTATAAGCTTAATGAGATTTCTCTAGTTTCATCCTGTGGGCACCAAGAAGGGGGATGGGTTTTGGAGGTTTCCTTGACCTTGACATATTGTGACTTCAATTACTGTAAGGGGTAATAATGACCTAAATATACTCCTTTATTATACAGGAAACTTTATTTAGTCTTTACCTATGGTTTTGTATATTTTTCTTTTGGGTTTTTAGTTAACATGTAGTTTATCAAAAAAAGTGATGCCGTAATTTGCCTGTACATAATATAATCTTAAAGTTTTTCATGTGGATATGCAAACCTTTTTATGTATGATATATAATTATCCATTTGTAAAAAGCATAGTATACATGTATGTGCTTATAGCTATATACACTTGAACAGTGTGTGATATGCTATTAGTTTCAATGCATCTTATTGTTAGGTTTCAAAGCCCATATAAATACACAATTATTAGGTTCACATTGTTGCAAAGTGCTTGATTTTGGTTGGAATTAGGTGTTAAAGTATACTATTTCCTGCAACACCTTAAGGTGTTGGGAGAGTTGATTAGTTTACTGTTAACATTAGGATAAGCAGTTGCATCAGCTTTCATTTTCCGATAACCACTTGTGCATTCATGCTTTTTTAAATATCAAGGTTTTCATATTCAGATTTACGTTCAGGAATTCCATTTTTTTACCCTCTGTAATATTCAATGCTATTTATGAAGCACTTGTGAGGAAGATTTGGGTCCACTGCTTTCAAAACTGGCAGTTGTAGCAGCTTCAGATGAAGATTTAAAGGATGAGATGGAGAAAATGTCAAATCAGATCCACAAATATGAGCTTCTTGTGAAGCAGCTCAAGGTATGCCTCCACATGGAAATATTTTGGTCTTTCTGGAATCAGTTTTTAAGAAATCAACTGGTGCCAGAAAATCAGCCTACTTAATTCTACTATGTCATGATTTAACTTGATTCGGTCAAGGTTTGAATAAATCTTAGAGGCATGGTTTCTTTAGTACGCTGGGAAACTTGAAAGCTCTTTTAGATACTTTGAAAAGTTAATCTCATTCAAGTTCTTGAGTGAGTTTAGACTTAAACTCATTAATGATTAATGGCTCAAGTTGAGTTTTAAGATTAAAAGCTTGCTTCTAACTTGTGGAAGCCTATCTACATTTCTTAAAGTGATTCTCAAACTGTGCTAGGAAGAGCTAAGAGGAGAGAAGTTCAAGGCAAAGGAAGAAGCAGAAGACCTGACTCAAGAAATGGCAGAGTTAAGGTACCAAATTACAGACATGCTCGAACAAGAGTGCAAGCGGCGTGCTTGCATTGAACAAGTATCCCTAAAAAGAATTGCTGAGTTAGAAGCACAGGTAATTTTGTGGTGATTTCCCAGTATTTCATTAGGGACAATGTGGGGTTTCTGAACTTAGAATTCCTGACCATTTTTCCTATTTTTCCTTGGCCCAAGGTTAAAAAAGAACAGAGAAAATCTTTTGTAGCCACCATGCATTTTCATGAAGCGCAGAAATTAGCTGAATCAAGGTCAATGGAGGTCTGTCATTTAAAAAAGGCCTTGAAGGTGAGTTTCTCCCTAATCCTTATCCCCAGATCAACTTTCGGATCTGTTTATTCTTCTCTCATCCCCATCATGTGAAAGGCTTTCTCTCATTCTCAAATTTACATGCTGTGTACCTTGCGCAAAACAATGTGTCTTCTTTATTCACATAAGGTTGCCATGAGTTTGATATGTTTAAGTAGGAAAAATAAAGCATTTTGCATTGTTTATTATACACCTATGAAAAGGATTAGATGTGCTTGTAACTTAATTCACATGTATTTTTTTTTTTATTTTTTAAAAATAATTTCACGGGCTTTTAATTTGACTAATATAGTGGTTTCTTAAATACACTCTCAGGGACTGCACACATCTACACAGAGAAACGAAGGGTGCAGCTGTGGAGATTGCCCAATCTCAACAAGTGTCTCCGTAGCTTGCTCTACCAAAGAGTCTATTAAAGCCGAAGCTTCTGAATTAGGTTCAACTGATGAAGGCACACTCTGTAGAGCAGCCATAACATGGCATCCAATGGAAATTAAGGTATTACAGAGATAAAGAGCTCCGAACATCAGTTATCAAAACATGGGTTTGATAATGAATGATAATTGAAATTTGAGAAATCATCTGTCATGTTGTTGTAGCAGTGTCTATCCATTAGCTTCATGAAGTGCTCCTGTGCAGTTCTTTTTTTTCTCTTCTTCTTCTTCTTCTCTCTCTCTTGGGTATTGCCACACCAAAGGAGGCGATGAGCTACATTGTCTTACAGCCGGGTAAAGAATGCCATTCTACTTTGACCATTGTTGTGCATTTTATGCCATTTTTATCCTGGAAAGACTTGAGTGTGAAAATACATACAGCCCCCCTCTCCTAATTGTATTCCAATATTTTAAACCATGGTTTCAAAATTTGATACTCAATTCAATTGGTCCAACTCCTCAAAACATGGTCGGGCAAAGAGCAAATTATCTGTAACCAAAATTGGTGACTACTGTGTGATGTGCACCAGACCTGATCGCATCCTTTCCTATCTGTTATAGTCTTGTTTACGTCTTGGCATACCTAGAGCATGGTGTGTAGAAAAAAAAAAGATCATGGGACATGAAAAATATCACTTTTTGGCCACATGTCACATTCTGGATATGCCAAGACGTTAACAAGACTAACAGGAGAGGATCCTGGCTGGCTCCAGATTGAGATTGACATGTGATGTGTTTTTGAATTTGATCCCCTTTTAGGACACTTTAGCCCATCTGGTTGCCTTGAATTGGATAGAAAAGAAAATCAAGAGAGAACCAAGAAAAAACCAGCTTTTCATGGCAACTAGTCAGCTTGAAATGATTTTCTCCAGAAAATTTTGCCAAGAATCATGAGAAAAGCAGGGTTTTACGGCAACCAGACGGTTATTTGAACATCTTTCTTATGCTTTTAACCTCATACACCCCACGTGGTGTCAGCCTTTGTTTTGGTCACATTAGATTTGATCCCAAATGAGTAAAGAGTAAAGAGTAAAGAAGCGAAGGTAAAGGCAGGAAATAATTCAGATCTATTATCCAAGTGGGGGTTTTGCTTGTATAGACCCCGGCTGGTGCGCAAATGAGTGAGTGTACAAGGGAAGGGGGGAAAAATGGTGAGTTTGTCCGAGTCCTCAAGTTTTAAAAAATAATTAAGTATAATCAGCTGCGTTGATACATTTTTGTTCCTGGTTTTCACTCAACCAAGCAAAGCTTCAATTCCAACTACTTGGGATTGGCTATTCTGCCATCCTCTACATGAAACGATGGATGTTCAGGATTCATGTAATGGGTTTGACCTAACGGTTTTATGCCGGCTACCGAACTGACCCAACCCACCATCATCCAGGCTTGAGAACCGCAAAAAGCAACTAGCGAGGTATCATTCAATTAAGGCTCAAAGGAGTATGTGACGGATTAGGTTGTTATGATCATTCAATTGATCACTATTTTATCATGGAAGACGGCTGCAGTTGGATGGATTGACCCGTTGTATGTTCATAATACGCATACAAACCATGCCACACCTCAGATTTGGTGTGACCCTTTATGAACGAACAAGGTCTGCCTGGCATCAGGGGCTGACACATCAGTGTCAAAAAAGTGATTTGCACTTTTTGGTGCTGAAGTGTCTGCCCCTGATGGGAGCCGTATCCTCTGCACCATCTCACAGTGCCCCACCCCCTTTGTGTCTGTGGCTCATCATGGTGCACTGTAAGGTGATGCCAGGGATGCCGGGCGTACCTTGTTCAATTATTAAGGGGTCGTACCGAACCCTGAGGGAAACCCTGCTTGTGGTCCGCAAGCAATATATGCCCCCTTCCATCAGCTACCAATTCTGCTCTCTCTCTCTCTCTCTCACACACACACACACACACACACACACACATTCAGGTATGCTGCAATCCAAACCATTCATCAGCCGAACCCCATCTACAAGACCCAAATCCACCCTATTTTTTATTATCTTACCCATCCCAAATTTGAGTTCTTCTAAATGGTCATAAAATTAAAAAAAAAAAATTATCAGTAGACCACCAAGATGCAAGAAAATGTACAAGAGTACTAAATATTTAAAAGTGTCATTTACCTTATTGATTATTATAACTTGTACTGCTTCGATCTCCTTACACTCCTGAGCGTCAAAGACCGACTAGTCTTAATTACCCATTTATATTACAGAGGACAAAGAAAGAGCTACTACATCTGTCACGACACGTGGTAGAACAGTGTTCACCACTGTGTATGAACATTCTATGGTAATTCAACAGGGTTGATGTTCCATATATCTTTTGCATATTCGTGAATTGTCCGGTCACTGCTGAACTTGTATGAACCAGCTGTATTCAAAATCGACATTGTCGTCCATCTCTGCCCAAACATTGATTACAAATGTAAGAAAAATCATAAAAAAAACTTAAAATCAGACCAGCATCGTTATGCATACAGATATGGTGCATGCTAGTATTCTAATGCATATCTGGTGTTCAAAGATATCTACGTACATACTTGAAGAAGCACATATCCATGAAAAATATATTAATTCATGTTTGTATACATACATTTACGCATTATGAATGATATAATCAGTGTGTGTCCTACATGTATGAGTATATATTACTATACACCAATATGTATGCAAAGCATGGACACGAAAACAGCACATACTTATACATATACCAAAATTAGATGCTTTTGTACATGGTATAAATACATATGATTCTTCACTTCTGTAGATTTATGAAATTTAGAGAAATATGCGAACAAACACAAATCCATAAATATTCACTGCATAAACATTTTTCTACATCTACATTGATATGTGCATCCATGAAGATAGACATACATCTACATGCTTAACAGCATAAGTCAGTAAAATGGGATACAATTTTTTGCATGTATAAATATACTCACCTTTTGGTCTTGATATGCCTCATCTACTTTCTCTTGGCATTCCAGATAACTGGGGAAGTCCTGGCCAACAAGGAAATAATCTCCACGGCCATAACCCTCATTTCCTTCCAAAGACCCCATCAGTTCGTCATAGTTGTAGGGTCCAAAAACACCGCTTCTTATATATGCCTTGACTTCTTCGAACCGTGGGTCCGGCACAAACTGATAATAAAAATTAAGTAGATTAAATATAGAAGGAAAGTGTATGGGAGGATGAAGGAATTTTTGTTTCCTCTTTCTCCCCTATAGCTTTTTATCTTTTCTTTTATATGGAACTGGTCCTGGTTTCACTCAATAGTTTGTTCTTTTGACTCATTTAGCATACCATGCCTTCAGCTCTTTCCTTTCTCAGTCCCGCAATCTCGTTAGCTCGTGCACCAAAGAGGAAAAAGTTGTCTTCTCCGACCTCTTCCCTTATTTCAACATTGGCTCCATCCAAGGTCCCAATCAGCACACAGCCATTCATTGCAAACTTCATGTTGCTGGTTCCACTGGCCTCCATCCCGGCAGTACTGCCAACGGAAAAATAAAAGTCAATACCGAACTCTGAAACACGAGTACGAATCTGAAACCACGAGAATAGGGGGTTTATTTCTGCCAATCGCTTTAACCAATGGTATAAGATTCACACTCTACACTTTCCAAAGGGGGGAAAAGCTGGTATAGTTACACAAACACCATACTTAAAATCTAACATCATTCTTTGTGGAGGTCAGCATGATATTTGGATCAACCCCTTTCAATGGTGTTTGATGCAAAATGTCTGACGTAGGAGCATATCATGTCAAGAAGAAAAAGTTGGAAGACTGTGAATAGTTTTCCATGGAGTATCCGGTAGTATAGAGTTAATTTTATGTTTTTAACAATTTTATGTTTTAAGGGGGGTTTTTGCAATTATTTTAACTCTTAGGGAGTTGAATGTAATAAGGCATGTTTGTTAAGGGGTAGAATAAGATTTTATTTTCAAAGGTATTTTTATATTTTTATGTGCTGCCATTTCAGTCTGTAGGACCCACAATATGAGCTGCAAGATATCTCCAAATATTCCCTAAGATTTTGGAAAATATTTGATAAATATTTGGAGGACCTACAATACCAATTCAACAGTCTAATATTCCCCAAGATTGTGAAAGTGAGTGTGGTGTCCCAAGTTTTTCACAATCTTTTTCTACACCTTTTACTTTCACAATCTAATAATTACATATTAACATGTCTTTAATTATCACCAGATGAAGGTATGGAGGATGCATATTGGGTTATGAAAGGTTAATAGTTTCAGTACAGTTCTTACATAAAACTTATACCATTTTCAAACAGGATTTGAGGAAGGTTAAATGGCAAAAAGGACAAGGCAACGGGTAAAGAACTTGGATTGCAGAAGTGAGAAAAGGCATGAGGTCTTACGACTTAATGGAAGATAATGCCCTAGATAGATGGAATGGCAGAACAGAATTTGCGTGGTCAACTCCAAGTGGTTGGGATAAGGCTTTGTTGAGTGTGTGTGTGTGTGTGAGAGAGAGAGAGAGAGAGAGAGAGAGTAACTAGAATGCTGAAAAGCTGTAGCTTGAGGCAACATATTTTAAATACCTGATATGCTGCGATAGCTCACTGGCAGGAATAAGCAATTCTGCAACACTGACATTGTAATCAGGGACAAAGACAACCTAAATGATAAATAACAGAAAACAGAATATGGTTAATCAGAACCATGTAGCAAGGAATTGATGCGCATAATGTAAGCAGTCAAATATTCAACCTCGAATCCAATTTTTATAACATAGCATTTTTGGCTTTTTATCTTCGTAAACCTAGTTAAAGAATTCAAAACTTCAAATTGATATTATGCTGAAAACAGTAAAAATTACTATGCTGATACCAAAATGAACAAATAAATAATTGTAAACAAATAGAAAATAAGAACAATAAACAACAACAACAACAACAACAACAACAACAACAACAAACAGCCTTATCCCAACTATTTGGGGTCGGCTACATGAATCCTGTTACGCCATTCCGCTCTGTTTAAGCACACCTCCACCTCTTCTTCCAATCCGTCAACTTCAAACTTTCATTATTTAACTCCCTCTCAATTCTTCTCCCACTTAGGTCTCCTCTAACACCCAAAAAAAGTCATACATTGTGATTCTCAAACATGAGCTCAACCAGTGGAGCATGAAGTGAAATGGAGTGAACAGGCTTAAGACTGTTCAGCCCAATGCCTTGACCCGTTGCAGTCAGATTTGTGATGAAATGGTGATAGATTACAGCATTGAATTCACGACGCACGAGGTAAAAAAAAGTATATGTAATTGATAGTGTGACTAGTGTGTATAACAATTTGGATGAAGTTTACGTTATTATTGTTCTCCTATGTGTAGATATTTAGTAGTCAGGTGGCATTGATTAGGTGGGCTACGGATGTTGGAAAGAAAAATGGGTTTGTTGTAGTTATTAAGAAGTCAGATTCCAGTTCTGGCACAAAAAAACCAGGTCTGATTCTTTCATGGGAGCAGAGTGGGTGGTATAGAGAAGATAAGAGGGCAAGAAATGTCAGTGGGGTTGTAAAGGGAAAAAGCACCAAGAAGTGCGAATATCCATTCCAACTAAAAGGAAAGAAGTTACCCACTAATGACGATTGGATATTGCTAATCGTACGCGGGGTGCATAATCACCCTACTATGGACCATCTCAAAGGTCACTCTTTTGTGGGTAAATTGTCAGACGGAGAGTCCTCAATTTTGAAAGAAATGTCCAAGAGTTCTGTTCGACCAAAGGACATATTAAGTGCAATAAAGCAAAGAGATGCCCTCAATACGACTACAATAACCGTAATATATAGTGCACGAGCTAACAAAAGAGGGAAGAGAAGGCTGGTAGATCTCATATGCAACACTTTCTTGGACAGTTAGTCAAGTATAATTACATCGAGTGGCATCAGGTAGCGGAAGATAACGAGACTGTCATTGATATTTTTTGGGCACACCAGGCTTCTATGGACCTATTGCGTGCATTCTCAAGTGTGTTGATCATGGATTACACCTATAAGACAAATAGATACCGCATGCTACTGTTGGAGATTGTGAGCTTGACGTGTACCGATCTGACTTTTTTTGTGGCATTTGTGTATCTTTAGCATGAGAAGGAGGATAACTTTGTATGGGCACTAGGTGTCTTATGTAGTGTTATGGATGACAGTGCTCTCCCTAAGGTCATTGTAACGGACATGGAGTTAGCTTTGATGAATGTTATATCGAGGGTGTTTCCCAATGCTACACATTTTTTCTGTAGGTGGCACATTAGTAAGAATGTGCTAACTCACTATAAGAAGTTATGTATGACGAAGGAGATGTGAAAGAGGTTCATGATGATTTGGAACATATTGGTGGTGTCATAGACAGAAGAATATTATTTTTTAGCACTTGACATTGTTGGAGAAGCAATTTATCACATATCTGGATGCACTCCATTACGTAAGGAGTACTTGGTTAGATGAATATAGGGACATATTTGTAGCAGCCTGGACGGACAGGTTCATGCATTTGGGGGCCACTATAATGAATAGGTAACCTTTCTATTTGGTAATCTCACTTAAGTTTGAAACTCATTGGTTGGTACATAACTATTTGTGTACGTGTCACCAGGGTTGAGAGTGCGCATGAAAAATTGAAGTAGCAGCTTGGATCCAGTCAAGGAAACTTTGAATCTTCATGGATGGACATCCACAATTTGCTTAAGCCATAGCACACAACCATTAAGGCATTGTTCAAGAGATGCAAGACGTTTGTGCAACATAGCTTTAAACCTGCCGAGTTCAAAGAGCTTCGCAGCAATGTATCCATTTCTGCAATGGAGAGGATTTTGGCTAAGATGAAGCGTGTAGGTATTGTTGGAGTTGATTCTGCTACATGTGGATGTATTCTTATATGCACACACGGGTTACCCTGCGCACATGAGATAGCAGAGTATAGTAGGCAGGGGCGTCCCATTCCACTTGAGTCAGTACATGCACATTGATGTAAGCTTAACATGCATCCTCCCACTTGCCCTGCAAGCCATGATGTGGATGCCAGTGTAGATATGGAATTGCTTCTACAATGGTTCAACTAATCCAATCAGTCCACTAAACTGTAAATGCTTCAGAAGTTATGAGAGTTAGCAATACCGGACATCACATATATCAATGAACCTAAAGTTAAAAAAAATACCTGAGGTGGCCCACATACCAAGATAGACACATCCATGCGGCGTGATCCATCCGCATTTGAGAGGGTGTCATCGTTACAGGATAGCTACTCTCCAGCAAAAACCACTACTACCAAAGCCACCCAAGTACAATCAATGAGACTAACACAACAGAGGAGATCGAAGGAAAAGGTAACTAACATACACATTATTGTGTAAGTGACAAAGTAATTCAACCATTATATGACATAACATGTTTTCTTCTTTTCTTATTGATTATTCGATCGAGTTCATCTAGACGGGGGTCTTCACTGTATTATATGCGTTTTTTCCCAGAAGGCATTTGGCCTTATATTAGGAGTGTTATAGACGTGGTAGTGGATGGGCATTGTGGCATTAGGGCCAGCGCTGGATTGATGAGATTTAGAAAGGATAATTGGACATAGGTTAGGGAGAATCTGGTGTACGAGTTGGACAGCCATGACCCTCTGTATGAGCAAGTATATGGGTTATCTGAGAGAGTGCAGGAGATTAGATATTTATTAGATTATTTCAATGATACTACACCGTACGATCATTAGATGACCATGCTGGAGTGTGGACATCTGATTGCATCACATTATGATGTTGTCCTATATTACTTGGGTGTGCATCAATGCCTCACTTTTCTCCCACTTAGAGCAGATCTGATCTCTATTGCCGCTCAAAGGGAAATTATCATTGGTTTTATCAACAAAAACCACTTTTTTCAGGTGATCTTCATGCTGGGTCATCCAATCCCCCCATAGCGACATTTTGGTATAGATATAGATATAACAAAGTGGTGGGTTGGGTGCTTTCATCGTATGAAGGAAGGATCAAAGAGTTTGGACTTGTTGTCAGCTCGAGTGTTGCAACACAGGAGTTTATAGACTTGAGCAATGATTGATGTATGTTTTTGTTGCACATCTATTGTATTATATCCTTTTAGTCATATTTTGGGATCATCTAAAGAACACTTACTG
>JAOXJP010000008.1:4707333-4733097 GCA_025762735.1 Platanus orientalis | reverse complement strand
AACAAATTCATGTGATGATAGAAAATTAATTATTATTAATTAAATAATTAATTAATCATGCTTATATTTTATGTGAAAGGCTTTTTCAGGACACATATTTCCCACAGGGGTAACTCATCTAATGAATAATATCATTGTCTACAAGAAATTTCTTGAGGATGGTGGCTAGAAACTCCCCCTCCGTTAGTTCTCAATATTTTAATCTTGGAAGAAAGAAGATTTTTCATACGATTTTTAAAATGAACAAACATCTGAGATACTTCAGACTTTCAACGAAGTAAATAAATCCAAGAAACGGCTAAAATATCAACTAAGACAAGATAATATTTAAATCCTGAGTGAGATGGTGTGGGTGAAGGACCCTACACACATGAGTGAATTAAGTGTAGAGAAGAGTTAGAAACAATAGTTGAACATTGTAGAGTTATTCTGTGACTCTTAGCACTACACAGTTATTACCAAACACTAGAGAAATTGTAGGTAATGCAAGAATTTGATAGATTGTCTTCAAGGTATGTGATCTTGGATGACCTAAGCGGTTATGCCAGGTAGAAGATGCTTTATTAACAACAGAGAATGCAATTGGGTTTGAGGTCTTTATTCTTGAAGTAAAGTGAACGGGATACAGACTTCTCTTATTGTATCTGTGACATATTACTTTGTTCGATAGAGGATCTTGAATGAGAAATAGATTAGCATAAAAAATCAGTCTACAATTATTATTTGAAGCAAATCTTTGTACAGATAATAAGTTTGTAGATATTGATGGAACGTGTAAGATATTATTAAGAGCAAAGTTATAAGTCTTGGTAGAGAGATGTCCATTACCAATGTTTTGGAAGAGGAGTTTCTGTCCATTTCCCATAGCAACTATGGATGATCCCTTGTATGGAGTTGGAAGAGTAATAGCAAATATATCAAGCGTTACATGACTGCTAGCCCCGATATCCAAGTACCACGAAGGATCTAGGAGTGGTTCTGAATTTGTTTAAGAGGTGGCCATTAACACTAATGGTTCCAAGTTGTTGTACTACATAGGTTGGTGAGGATTGTGATTTGGATATAACCGATGATAATAGTTGATCCCTATATGGCCTTGCTTCTTGTAGATTAGACAAAAAAACTTTGATTATTGGTTAGACAATGAACAATACTTGTCTTTGTTACGACCTCTTTATGATTTATTTCCTTTGGTGTAGCTTTGTGTATCGTCTTGTTTGTTGGCAAGTAACATAGACGATACCACAATATCATAGTCAAAGATTAAGAGGCTCAATTGTAGATCTTCTGCAAGAAGAAGTTCTTGGAGTTCTGATAGTGTTATCAACTCAACCCAAGCTCTAGTAGCCATTTTGAACACATTGTAGGTTGAGGGTAAACCATTTAAGGCATACAATACAATATCGTCATCATCAACCGGAGCTGAGACAACGGCCAGTATATCCATTAGTGTTTTGATATGCTTCAAGTAATCACTATCTGATAAAGAACCTTTAGAGATCATTTGCATACGATTTTTCAAGTTGAAGATGTTAGATTTGGAGAGCGATGAGAATTTGTTCTCTAGAGTAAGCCATGCATCACGAGTACTAGAACAATTCAACACATTAGGGAAAATTGCTTAAAAAATGGTTGCAAGAATGCAACTCAACAATTACTGATCGAGAATCAGGCATTCATCATACTTTATGTTCTTTTGTGCTTTACCGGAGTTGTTCAGGATAAACTCCGGTGGTGGAGACTCAGATCCATCGATTATGTAAAGCACGTGGTGAGCTCAGAGCGCTATCCAAACTTGAGATCTCCAGACAAGGAAACTGTCACCGCTGAACTTAACGGTGATCAATGAAGTCAGATTCAAGATGAAGCTTTGCAACAAAGGTTTATTGAATGATGAAGCAGAATAATTGGCTAAGGAAAACAAACCAGTCGCCATCAAAGCAAAGGGAAAGAAGTAAGAAGCAGAAGGGAAAGAAGACAAGAGAGGTGAAAAAGATTGAAGAGATGAGCTAAGTGACGTCAATCGTTATGAGCTCAGATACCATATTTTAGTTTCAGAACAAAATATTTTTTCCAGAATACATCACAATGAAGATTTGCTTTTTTATTTATAATATTATGACTACAATGATTACAACTAATTACAGATCTATTATAACTAGTTACAAGCCTTCAGATTCTTCATAACTAACTAACTAATTCTTGAATGTTCTCGAGTAGAACAGTTGCAAGGCCAACTCATTGTTCGCTTTCATTATCCTTAACACCACCTTCACCAATTGCCACCTTATTCTGCTTAATTTCCTTTCTTCTACATCCTTCCATTGCTTCCTTCATGCACTTTTGTAGTTCTTCTCTTCTTACTATCCCACTCTCATCTGCTATAGCTCTCACTACAATCCTCCAAATCTCCTCCACAAAGATTGCTTCTATTGCATGGTTTAAAAACTTGGAATTGGTCCTGACCGATTCTTGAGTTTGATCGGCCGATCCGGGCCGATTCCGAGTTGACTCGACTGATCCGGTGCAAAAACAAAAAACCTTAAAAATCATTTTAAATTCAAAATTTGAAAAAGATAAATTTTTTAAATAAATTTGAAGCCGATTCCCGAGTTGGATCGGCCGATCCAAGCCGATCCACACCCCAATTGGCCGATTTCTGAGTTGGTTCGGCTGAGTCGATACGAACCCCGAGTTGATCCTTAAAAACGGATCGGTCCCAGCCAATTCCGAGTTGGATCGGCCGATCTGACTCGGAATCAGCCGAGTTTTGAAACCATGTTCTATCTTATTGCAACGTTCTGACTCCTTCAACACGTAGAGGAAGTGCTTGCCGCACCCCTTCAAACCCATTACTAGTTCTTCCATCTGCTTTGTTGTAAGTTCGATAATGCTTCCGAAGGACACATTAGCAATTGACTTTGATGGCTTTATCTCTAGCCACTTCATGCACTCGTTGCCAACTAGCTTGCAGAGGTTGGCAGCATACTTTGTATCTCCCATGATTCACCCATCTAGGTAATGTTGATGGTACCATGAGCCTAAGAGGCAGCATTGTTGGCTGGTGCATTGATATCACTTTCATCGCCTTGTTTGTAGTTATTATCCTAATTAATTATTTTACATGAAAAAAAAATAAAAGGAAACTAGAATTCAAGGGAAATGAATATCGGTATGGTGCTATCAACTATCAGCTTTTAGATTGGAATCCAATTGACATGAAGGGGTTCTTTAGTTCAGATTATTGATTATGATATTGGATCTTCATAATTAGATTTTGGAATCGGATTATGAGAATCCATAATCCCATTTGTTACATTTTTTTTGGACCTCGATTTTACCTAGTATTTCAATGATTAGATTCTACGGATATCATGTGCATTTTGTCTTTATCCTCGTAAGAAAAATAGAGTAAAGAAGTTGATTCGGGTAAACATCTTTTGTTTTTTGTTTATCCGTCACAAAGCAAAATCAATATGAAAAGTGATTCTAATTTTTTCATGATTCTGATTATATGTATAATCAAATTCTAGAATTCGAATCAAACACCTCTAATATGGTCTAGAATCGATTATGACCCATGTCGAATTCTATAATCCGAACCAAACACCACCTAAGTATCCATGTGTATTTACGTATCAAAATAAATGTTTTGTATAGGATTTGATGTTCAAGATACCAAGGGATTTCAAATGGAATAAAATGGGAAGGGTTAAATGAAATTTCAAATTCCCACCCATTTAATTCCATATGACATTTCTTGGTTTCTTGGACACCTAATCCTGGATGACACATTTGTTTCCCTTACATAAAGGGGGAAGATCCTTTGCACTGGGAGGACGGTGTGCCCCCTCACAAGGCGTGTGGGCCCCATTTACTTTTCATGTGGGGCCCACACCCCCCTATGAGGGGGTGCACCATCCTCCTGGTGTAGAGGATTTTCTCGCTTACATAAATGTCTTTTGGGTTCTTGTCCACTTGTTGACAATTTTGAATGTACTTACACAAGTGGGTCAAAATAAGCAAACGAATATTAGGATGTTTTCAAAAGGAAATAAATGTGCTTACACAAGCAGCTCTAATACCAGTTATTAGGAACCCACACTTTCTATATCCTTTTGTGCAAATCAATGGAGCAAAACAAAATGGAAATAAAATGTAAAATACAAATCACAGAAAATAGTAAAGCAAGTAACAAAAGAAACATACCACAATACGCCAAGATTTTTAACGTGAAAAACCCTAAAGAAAAAAACTATGGGTGTCACGCCTAGAAAACCTAGACCACATAAGCGACCCGAAATTCCCCTTATGGGCGAGCCAAATCATGACCTTCAAATAACTTGGTTATAGTATCAATCTATGCATCTCAACTTTTTATTTTACTTACACAACGAAATTTAAAATTCACAAACATTAATCCATAACCATAGACAATGTTTGACATTTTCTAATAAATCTACATTCATTAATTAAATCTAGGTAAATCTTAAATAGATTCTCCAAATTAAATGAAATCCATGTATCAAAATGATTACATCTTAGGAATAATTTAAACGACATAATCCATAAAATTCATTTTATCAAAATAATAACAAATCTAAACTAGAAATTGAATAAATGAGATGAGTCTCTGAAATAAAATGCATAATCTAAATCCTCCTAACGCCTTCATCTTGCTCTAGGATCCCTCCAAACTACATCTAACATATCTCCTCAATCTGAAAATTTTTGCCAATTTGGGTAAGCTTGACATGCTCGTAAATAAACATACAAAATACTCAAAAACAAGACAAGTCAAGTGGAGTAAAGAAGAATTAAAACATTTGATAAAGTAACTTTTCAACTACTGTGAGACACAAAAACATGGCATGATATCAAATGCATAGTTGAACATTTAATGTAGTTTCAAAACTAACATAATTTAGTAACATTTTCCAAAATACTCTTTACTTAGCAAATCTTTCAAGTGAACTTACAAAACAAATTATTCGTAATTCTTAGTAAATCTCATGCTAAATTGAGTTGAAATACATCTATCAAATCTTACATTGAACAGAGTCAAAAAACATATTTCAAATCTTATATTTTGTCTATTTCACACTTCACTTATCACTTATCACAAATTCCTCATACAAGACACACTGGTCTTCAGCTATTAATGTTGCTAGAATAGGTGTCCTGACAAAGCCATCATAGACACTTTTTATAGCATTTATTTGTTTAATAGTTTTAATAAGGTTCTTTATTCCATCATCACATGTGTAGTTTTATTTATGGGTAATTGTTTGATCTCATGAGATGAGATAGGTGGTACTCAGGCAACATAGTAAGATGTTAGACACATTGATTATGTGTGGAGAGATCTGATACTCTAGTTCTTGTTGTAGGCCTGAAACCTTACAGTTATGGGTGATGTTGGACACATCACTTAAAAGGCTGCTATGTGTAGAGTTGCTATATGATGGAGTGATGTCTCAATCACTAAAGTGAGACTCTAAACTTACATATAGATGCATAATTCAAATGCATTAAGGGGATCCGTAATGAACATATTTAATAAAACTTCATTGTCAGAATAAATGATGTTCATAACTTGTAGACTAGTCCTTTGACCTAGGGGATTTGTGATTTTCTAAGTTATTCAAGTTGATTATTTTGAGCTATATGCCTAATTGGTGGTTATATCATGGGTAGTTTGGATATTTGACTTGACGCTTGAGAGAACACAAATGCCCAACAAGGAATCCACTGCCCTTTTAAAAGGGAGAAATATTCAGGCTAGGATTAACATGCATTGATTGAACATGGAAATTTGGATCTGATTTTTTTATGAAGTGTTTGTTAAAATGTTTTCAAATTTATATTAAATAAATAAATATTTTGAAAAAAAAAATTAGAAATATTTTTAATGTCCAATTGATCCATTAACATCCCAGAGATAATGTACTAATGACTGAAAGGGTTTGACAATGACTAGTTTATTGTCATGAGGATCATTAAGGGATATTGCACAGTGGAATGATGCTTTTATGAAAATGTTTGTGAGGAAGGGCCTCAATGTTATATTCTTATCATTGGGAGTTCAATTGCAACATGTCACAGGAATTGTTGCAATTAATGGAGTGCCTGGATGTAATTAATAAACAGTTATGTTCCTTATTGTAATTTTGACTCAATTAAAGGTGGTGGGCCCTATAAGCTTAAGGATAAGAATCCCATAAGGATCCCACACCCCTAAGGTTTATTTGACCTCTCATGAACCCTATAAATAGGGTTACCCCGTTTAGAACTATCCTGTAACAATTCTAAAAGCGACAAAGGTGTAGAGAACTCTGGACCAAGTGTAGAGACTTTGGAGACCAGGTCAAATTGGATTCTTGTGTCCGATTGATTGATTGAGGTAACTCTAATCTTCCTTAATGTTTAGATCTTAGAGATTCATATGGTGATCATGGGAAATCATATTATGATATGAATTCTGTTTAATGAAAATCATAATTTTTATGTTCAAGAAGGATAATCATCCAACAAATGTGACTCGGTAATTAGGTACTTGATTGCACCTAGTATGTGACCTAGTGATTGGGTACTTGATTACGCTATTTATAAAGACTGGTGAGTAGACACACAGGGTTTCACCTATTGATGTGACCTGGTGATTGGGAACCTGACCGCACCTTTAGCCCAATGAGTAGGCACCATCAAATTATCCCCACAATGGTAAGGGATGGCTTTTATTTCAAGATAATGTTATATTTCTCAATTGTAACTTCATAATTTCATGAGCATGGAAACTTGGGTCAAAAATAGTTTTTCTACAAATATGTTTCAAACTATTTATACACTTTCATATTTTGGAGAAAAACACAAATATAGATGCTTAACTGTTTCTAAGGCACATCATTATAGAGTTTTTTTAGGAAAAGATGAGAACACTATTTATCATAACAAATCTTTTTAACACAACTTTAAAAGGAAAATAAGCTTCCTTAGAAAATTACTTAACCCAATTAGGTTTCAATTTAGATCATGCATGGCATTTCTTCATAATGCAATCCAAAAATCAAATTGATTATTCTAGCAAGAGTTAATCAATATTAACTATAAGACAAGTTCAAAATATTCTTTTTTAAAGATTTGCGAACATCAAATTCCAAAAAAAAACTAGGGAATGAAACTAAACAAAGATAAAAGCCAGGTATTTACAAATCAGTTTGTAAAATATTTGATTAAAGAATTTACAAGTGACAATAGAGTAAGAATTCACTGTATAGATATTTACAAAATCTTGTTTCTTAAAAAAAGAGCAAAGATTCTAAGAACCTAATAGAGTGAAATGAAAATGTATTTTGCATGGTTACTTACTAATTCACAAAACTCTTTATGAAAATTTCTCTCCTCCCTTTTATGCACAAATCTTCAAGATACTCAAATCACTTCTTCTAAAATTTCAATACACGTACAACTAATTAAGAACAATAGGCTGACATTGAATCTTAGACTAAAAAATCTAGTTCTTACGAAAAACCCCAAATTCTTTGGATTCTCTAATGCTTACCTTGGAGAGAATCCCCAAATTATTCTCTATTTTCCATTCTCCTGTTTTCTTTTCCTTCTTAGGGGGTTAATTAGATTTAGAACAAAACCATAGAGGTTCTTATGTAGTTAGGGTAGAGTCCTACCCGAGTTAGGGTCTAAAATTGTGAAATCCAATTTCTATTTTCTGTTTTCACCCAATTAAATGATCCAGGAGTTCTCTATAAATTTCTTTTGAGCTCCCGAGATCTCCCGGATCAGTTCGGCTTCACCTTAGATCGGTCTAACATGTTGTTGGCACCCAAGCTATGATTCTAGCAAGCACCTGGATTGGTTTGATTCATTTCATACTAAAATTTTGTCTATTTTCTCCCATTTTGCATATTAACTCATATACTTATACTTAAGGTTGTTCGCAAGATGTTTTGGGCTTCCCTAATGTGTGTGAGGTATTACAATGGGACACTTGTCCAACAAAATATTCCATTATGAATCACCAAATTTCACACTTTTTTCTTCATCTTCTTCTATTCTTTACAAGAAGAAACCTCCAACATGAAAATATCCATACAAAGAGAGAAACTTTACTTTTCCACTTTCAATCACCCAAAAATGATGAAGAAAAATTCGCTCAAAAGTCTCACAATGAAACTTTTGTTATCTTAGTATTGTTATTTCAGTATTCTATATATGTGTACGACACTATAAAATGTGAAAAATTCTTGAATCAAATAAATGAACCTACTTACTTGACTTCGATGATTGAAACTTCACTTAACTAGATCAAGGCTAGTGTTTAATACTATGTCCTTAAGACAGATTCATCCCTCACACTGGTGCTTATGGTCAATTCGGACGTTTGCCTCCAGGATACAATGATCTACCATACATATAAGCAATACTATAATTTGTGTGTCTGACAAACCAACTTGTACTGTACCTCTCTCTTACACTAACATGGATGCACTATGACACTAATAGTTTGACCGAAAATTGAATGAATGAAATGATAGAGGGACTTCTTATTTATAGATTTTTCGTGTCTGTTCGGAATATGTATAGGGATACAACTTTTGATTTCGAACAGTCACAAATGACCAACTATTACAATCTAGTAGCCACCTATATGTCCGTACGGAATGAACATGCCACATGTGTGTCTATTCAGTCCAACAGTCTCTAAGGGCATAATTGTAAAAAAACACACCCCCATAAGGGCAAAACCGATTCTTATTGATCCAACCTGACTCGGTTCTGCGTGCTTGTATGTGTGTTTAAATATAGGTCTGACCCATGTTGGCTAGGTCCTCTCCCATCCATAAAATAGCGGTGCCCCTTGGGGCCCAAACTTATGTTCAACATTAGTGTATATGAACACAAAATTTTTTGGGCTAGTCCATGCGCGACTATTCAATTTTCACACTCCTTTACTAGTTTTACCAGTGATCAACTAAGCACTTTTGGAGACAATTTCTCATTTACCTATTGCCGGTTTTGAGCATCCAACCATACGGTTGTTCTCCTAATTGAGGTGAACACAAACCCATGTGGACCCACCTCAAATGACATGTGAGTCCCACTTTTATTTTGACTCAAATATAAACAAATGATCATATTTTGCACAGAAAAATCTAGACATTTTCAAAACTGTTTCCAACAACTTTTTTCCCCTTCTTTTTCCCAAAAGCAAAAAAGCTCTTGCTTTCTTCTGTCGTATTTTGCTTCCTATGCTTCCTCCTTTTTTTTTTTTCCCTTTACTAAGAGTCGAAAGACTCTTCTGCATCCCACCTCCCACGAGGAGGGATGCCCATTGCCCAACAATCTATGACCAAATCAACCAACCAGTTGAAGCAATATCAGCACTGAAAATGTTGTTACACACTTAATCAACAACAAACTTTTTTTTTTGTACTCAAACACGCATATATGCACTCACAGAGGAAAACTCCACAGTAAGCCCCATGTTAAGAACTCCTCTTCTGTATTTCGTACCAGTATCAACTGTGACAGCTACTTAGCTTAAATAGAACCCACTTTGCATGTAAAGTACGTGTAGCCACAATGAAAGCAAGAACACGCTTCATGATACACAAATTGAGAGAATGAACCAGTTAAACCGGCTATATTAAGCCGAGCAAATCGGGTCAATTGATACGTCTCATCGAGATTTCATCAACATACCTATTCTTGTTATGGTTTTAGAGGAAGAGTTTCTTTGCTTGGTTGCCAGAGTGTTGAAGTAGAAATATGAGACGTTGTAAGTGTTTATTTTGGTCATATGCATCCAAGTCAATGGCCAAATGCTAGAAAGTGACGGTGGAACTAACTTCCATAAACCTTGCCAACTTCAAAGTCTCCCCAGAAGATTAGGTACAAATGAATTTTATACAAACAGTGCCAGGGTGAGGACACAGCAGCACTGAAAAGTGATGATTACCCCCAAAAAGTGTAAATCACTTTTCAGTGCTGCTGTGTCAGCTCCCTGGTGCCGTTTGCACCTATTTGTATGAAATTCATTTGTACCTAATACAGACAGCAAAATCTAGCCTTTTTTATTTTTTGGGTAAGGCCGTTTGGACATGCAGAGTATTGTATTTGATAGTGCGAGATCTGCAATTTATGTGGGAGGGGCAGAAGTAAATGCAATCAACTATGGAATGCTGTCAGTAGAATTCGATTTCCAGACCTCTTTCTTGGAGAGGTGATGCCTCAACTACCAATAATAAGAGTGTTGGCTTTCTATCATATAAACTTGTTACTTTCTTAAAAATTGCTCCAGATTTGGTGGGACAATTTTAAATGTCTAAAGTAAGAATGACATTAGGGCTGTCACATAAGCACTGAAAAAAGTGATACACTTTTTGGGGGACGCTTTTTTGGCCCTGATGTCATTCTTAGCTTATGCGCTCTCTAAATTGTCCTATCAAATCTGGAACGTATTAACTAGGGATGACAGTTAGTTGAGCTGAGCTGGGTGTGTCACATGAAGGCACGCTCAAGTAAAAAGAGGAGGCTCGACTTAGCTTGCCAGCTAGAAAAAAGGCCTAATTACCTAATGACCCATTAGCTCAGAGAGGATTGTATCCATTCCTCTCTGCACCGTGTCAGGGGGCAGGCACATCAGCACCGACGAGTGATATGCAACCCCTCAAAAAAGTGAAAATCACTTGTTGGTGCTGAGGTGCCCAACCCCTGACACAGTGTAGAGAGGAGCGGAAGTTAAGAGGAGTGGATACAATCCTCTCTCATTAGCTCAATTTGACTTTGTTGAACGTTGCTAGTTTCTCTCCCTCTCTCTCTCACACACACACAGAGTATTAAAGATTAACTAAGATGAGCCCGGTGAAGCTTAGACCAGATCCTCTCTTACCACTTATGACCTGCCAACGTCTTGTCTTACTAGTGGCAAGACACTATTGAAAGGAAAAAGTGAATTACAATTTTTGGAAAATGCAATTAACTTTTTCCCCCCATTCATCTCAGGTCACCTATTAAAGAGGACCTTGGCAAGTCATAGGCTGGCAGGAGAAGATCCTTTGCGGATGAAGCTCGATTCAAGCTCACTTAGAAATGAGGTCCAGGTTTGGCTCATGACATACCGAGCTCGGAGCTGAGCTGATCTAGCTAGGCTCCTTGGCACCTCTCGCCTGCATCAGATCTGGTAGGCCCAACTAAAGTCATCCTAAGGTAGAACTGACATCATGGACCAACTCAGCATCAAAAAAGTGATCTGCACTTTTTGGGGAATGCTTTTCACTTTTTGGAGCTGATGTGTTTGCCCCTGATGTCAGTCCTACCTTAGAGTGATTTTAGTTGGTCATACCAAATCCTCAGGGCTCTAGCCTGAACAAACACAAGACTTTACCGACTTTACAGTCTACCTCTGTCCATAAAACCCCTTTTTTTAGCCATTTCATGAATCAAGTGGACCCATTACTTGCTGTCATCCAAACTGTGATTAAACCCATATCCCAAAACCAGTTGAGGCGCCCCCAAGCGGTCCGAGAAATAGGTAAAAGTAAAACCACCCCTCTACTTACTTGCTGAATCATGACCCTTCATATTTTCATCTATCAATGTCAACAAATTCTCCTTTTATAAATTGGTTCTAAGGGAGCTACGATCAAACGGCGCCGCGGGCTTTCTCTGCGGATCCACAGCTTCCGAATATTTTCCATCACTGCCCCCCTCTCCTCCTCTTCCTCTGCTACTCAATATATACCCTTCTTCTTCTTCTTCCCTCTTCTGGTCTTCATCGAGTCGGCCCCTCCTTCGGAAACCCTAATTAAAAGCATTCTCTCCTCCACTGAGAATCAGTATAATCCACAGCGATGGTTCATTAATTTTTGAGGTTTTATGGGTTTTCCTTTTTCTAATAGGTTCGATTCGACGTCGTCTGAGTCATCGTTCTTTGTGAAATGTGGGTCAAGAAATTAATCCAGGTTTAATGCTCTCTCATTATTCTTGAATTGAAGGATTACGGGTGCTCAAGAGTTTCAGTGTTTTTGGTTTTTTGAAGATTTCACGGTTTTCTCTTTCGTTTTTCTGTGAGAGGAATGCTGGCTTTTTGATTATCTTGTGATGGAGAACAATGGCGAAGCTGGAGATGATCAAGGATCGGGATGGTTCGAAGTGAAAAAGGTTTTCTCTTTATTTATTTTCCCTTTATTCATTTCAAAGTTGTTATCTTTACGATCGTTAATTCGCGTAGATTTAATTATAAAGAGAAAGAAAAATATTGGACGTGAAACGAGCTACTAGCGAGTTTGAGGACGAACTAAAATCAGGGTTCAATGAAAAAGTGCACTGTATACTGTCTATTTAATTTTGCTTGTTCATCAGTTATAGATTTACATAGTTCATTGGTTGTTATTCATTGATAGTGATAATTTCTAGTTAATAGCCTTGTAAATTCAAGAGAAGTACATAGGATACATTTATTGGGCAGGTTGGGTTCATCTAGTTATTTGGCTTAAGGAATCCTATCGATCTGCTTCAGTATAATTGTTTCAGGAAAGTAGGTTTTGAACTGAAATCTTATACATACTGTAAGACACTTTGTTCTAGTGACCTTTCTCTTGCCAACTGGCTTGAACTAACAAAGATGAATGCATCTCATTATTTTATGACCTTCACCATCTGAGAGCAACATCATAATGACCTTGACCAGAGTATTCAAAGACCATTGGGCTTCTTGACACAGAAATTGATGCCTGATTGCCCATTACCCTAGGATTTAAACAATCTGATCCTAGAAAATTCAGGCCATACCTTGACTTGTTTTTGAATTTTACAATGCTGGAAAGGAAGACATAAGGTGATGTCCTTGACTTGTACATTCTTCTTTGTCTTTTTGATTAAGTAATTTAATTAAAAGAAAGATTTACAAAGGCTGCATGAGATGAGAAGCCAAAGGAACAAGAAGAAAGGGACTAAGAGTCGGGGAAGACTATTGAGTTTAAATCACAAACAAAATTTTGAAAATGATAATCATGGAAAACAGACAAAGGAGATGCCCCAAAAAATAGGAGGCCCAAAATGCTGTCTAGAAGATTGGATTCATCTCACCTGACTCCTTTGAAGATCCTAGCATTCCCCTCGCTCCATAGGCTCCAACGGATAGCAAAAGGCAGGAAACTCCATTAACACCTTACCTCTTTAGCTGAAGGCATTAGTCAAATCTGAGAGCCATGCCTAAATTATTTTCACTAAGACTTCTGGGCTTCACCCAAGGGGTGGCATAGAGCTTCAAGAAATATGACCAGACCTGCAGTGGACTAACAAGTGATCAATGGATTCAGCATCCTCACAACACATGATACACATGTTTGGGATTGTGAGGCCTTGCGCTCTGATGTGGTCTATTGTTAAGATCTTGTTAAGGTACGCAAGCCTAAGGAAGAAGGAGACCTTTGTTGGGACTTTTGTCTTCCATAGAAACGTTGCTGGGAAAGACCCGTAATCTCTATGGGTCAAGGAAGAAAAGAAGGATTTGTCTGAGAACACCCCCCCTCCCTTTTCAGCTGTCCAAATCCTTCTGTCCTCCCAAAGCGGGGAGGGCTTCACCTCCTTGAGACAGAGTAATAGTTCTACAATTTTTCAAATTTCTTTTGAACCAAGGACACCAAGTAGTACTGCCTCCTTGTTCATACTTATAAAATTATAAAGAGAGTTTGTTCTCAAATTTTCTAGCTCTTTACTGCTACATGCCATGTAACACTAATCACAGAAACCTTTAAATCAATTTTTTTTTTTGTTGCTTTTGAGTTTGTGCACAGCTCCTGTGTTGAAAAATTTCCCCCTTCTCTCTCTCTCTCTCTCTTCCAATCTTTTTTCTTGTTACTGTCTACATCTTTAATTTATGAACTTCCAGTTTTTTCTGTTGTATTTTTATTTGTATTTTTCTTCTTCTTTGCTTTTAATAAAATATAGTTATTCATAAAAAGGTAAATACTTAATGAATCAGAAACTTTGTTGCAGTTTTATAATCAGTGTAGTTTTAATAGAGAGCATACGAATCCTTTCCCATACTTCCAACGAAACTCAAATGTACTGGATCCTACTCTTGCTAAGCTCCTTGCTTAAGAGATACTTCAAGAAGTTGAATGTCTCCAGCCATATTGGAAACCTATTTTTTATTAAACCATTCTAACCCATCCTCGTTACTATCATCTAAAGGGAGGAGCTTTCTTCTGACAGGAACCCAATAATGATTTGCTCGTTGTATTTTGTTTCATCTTTTTTATGTACTCCAAAGGTTCTTCATACTTCATTTTATGAAATACTCATGGGATGTCAGTTTCTTGAAGGCACGTATCCATAGGATATCTTCACTGTTTTACCCCACCATCTGATTCATGAGTATTGAACAATGAAACCCACAAAAGCCTGAGCCAAAAAAGGGGTGGAAGCCTCCAAAAATCACTCTTTTGGGACTAGCATGGCCTGTTAATTTTCTAAAAAGGTTATTGTAAGATTTCTTTTTAGAATATTTTTGTTGGAGACAAGTACTCAATTCAAAATGCTGGGGTTGAAATAAATATAGTCATACTGTAGTGGGCCTAGACTGCCTAGAATGCTGCTGTCACCTAAGAACTGAACAATCAATGGGAGATATAGAATATGGATTTTGTTGGTCTGCTTTCTAGGAAATTTTAGTTATTGGCCTTTTCTTCAGTACTCCTGTTTTAAAGACACAAAGTCGGTTTTTAATTTCTAGCCATTGCTTGGGGATGACAAAGACCACACCTTTTGGACAAAATTAATCTGGTTCTTACAAGTGCCTATGAGATAGATGAACCCATGGCTGTCATAAAACAAAACGCTGCAATCTCTTCTTGTATAAGTTAGATTTTCATTTGACAGGATAGAAGCCGTAGCCATAAATTTCCTCAGCTGTAGTGATGACGCTTTAGGCAATTGTACTTGAACCTGCACCTCGGAGCAAATCACAGTTGGACAATTGGTTAATTTGATTTCAGAGATGGATTAATTTATTGGAACCATTTTTGGCAGTGGCTCACTCAGTTATCCATACAGAAAATATGAGTCATGTGGAAATCTATGATCTCTCTCTCTCTCAAATTGTTTGCTTCAGCTTTCGATGGTCATTTATTATGTGTATGAGTTGTGGTCTCATCGTTGGCAATGCCTCATTCTGTATCTTTTAAAGGATCTTTCTGTTTGGTCTTACATACATGATGCTTTCTTTAATTCCATGATTATGGTTTCATTACTTTGATAAGTTTTCTTTTCTTCTGTTTCTAATTTTTTGTTATTATGACCTGGTAAATGGTACAACCATGTATTGTCTTAAAACATTTCAGAATTGGCCCATTTAATGTATGTAATTTACACAACATATCAGTTGGCCTACTTTAATTCTTTCTTTATTTATTTATTCTTACCTTTTTTCCAGAAGCATAGAACTAGCTCAAAGTTCTCTATACAGAATTTGGTAGGGGGATTTTCTAGCAAACCCCCTTCAACTTCTCTGCACAGTCGCCCCTTGTTGAATGAAAGAAGTGGAAGTTCACATACCAATCAGAAATCTCAGCCGTCTAAAGCAAAAGGAGATTTTGCCACACATTCCCAGGTTGGTGGTAAGCATTCTATTTCTGTGCCCAAAGAGGCAGAGAAGGCTGTTAATTGTGTTGATAAACGTACTGTTAATCTAGATTCTGAACATCCCAATTCACCTCCCTTAAGACCCGTAAGTACTACGGATTTGAAGGGTGGAGTTGGAAATGTCAATGATGTTGCTCAAGAGGAAAAGATGGATATGATTCCCAAAATCAAGTGGGGTGATTTAGAAGATGATGCTTTGGTACTTCATTGTGACAATACGGATAGAGCTGAAATTAAGTTTGGTGATATTGGCAATGATAATTTGGTAGTGTACAGAAAGTCTGGGGCTACTAATGATTTGGTGTCATGTGTTTCTTGTAATGCTCCACAAGAGGACAAAGTGATGGTAATACCTGTAGATGCTGAGTTTGTTCCTGCTCAAATGATTTCATTGGCTCTGCGGGATGAATCTGCTGAGAACTGTAAGGAAGTGGACGGTATATCTTCTAAAGATACAAGATTATCAGATGCCGATGAGAAAGTGGTGTTTCCAAATGGTGGTGGTGAGAATCTTGAGGAGATTAACCATGAACTTGTCGATCCAATTACCAATGAGACTGGAAATGGCTTAGATTCAAATAAACCATCTGATCAAAACTGTGCCATCGAAGAGGTGGGTACTATTATGGCTCTTCAAGGACCTGAAGATAAATCTGATGATGGTGCTTTAGACATTTCTGAAGTACCTGTTACAAATGGGATTTCAAGTATGGTTATGGGTGACCAAGATTCACTTATACTTCCAATCCAAAAGAGTGTTTCTGAAGCTTCAGGTGGTTCTTCAGTAACAGCTTCTGTTGAAGACTGTAGGGCTTCGCAGGATGGAACAACAAATGGGGATATGTCAAAGGTCCAGATTATGAGTTCCTTTGGAGAAGCTGAATCAGGTGAAAGCAAAGAAAGGTTTCGGCAGCGGCTTTGGTGCTTTCTTTTTGAGAATCTTAACAGAGCCATAGATGAACTTTATCTTCTCTGTGAATTGGAATGTGATTTGGAGCAGATGAAAGAGGCTATTCTTGTCCTTGAAGAAGCTGCATCTGATTTTAAAGAACTAAAATCCAGAGTAGAAGGATTCGAGAATGTAAAAAGGTCTTCTTCTCAACAACTAATTGATGGGATGCCTGTGAACTTGAAGACTGACCACCGCAGGCCACATGCTCTCTCTTGGGAGGTCAGTATGCTTACCACCTCTTGCCCTTACTAGCTTACAATGAAGTATAAACACACAAGCATATGTGTAAGCACATACTCACATTTCACACTGCACATCAAGGTCATGGAATTTTGTTTTGGGCCCATATCAACCAGGTATACTCTTAGGGGGTGCAAAATTCTTTATGTCTTCCTCAGGTTTCTTATATGAAAAATTTGGGATAAGAAAAGAAAATAGGTATATATATTCTTGCAATTAATATATATCGTTTTTATCAAATTGAAAGATCTTTGGCAATATCAAAAGAGTTCTTAAGCTATATTTTTTGATAGTTGATGGGGAAAATTTTATTATAGAGAAAATGAAGATACAAAGAAATAAAAGCCAAACCTTAGAAGGAAGGCAATAATTTAACAATTGTTCTTAATAAATAAGTTTGTTGTCTGATGCTTTTGGTTTTTATGCATCGCAAAGTGTACACAGAAAAGTCTACTGGGACAGGACTCATCGACTTATTGCAAATTTAGCAAATTTGTTCAAGCTAAAGTAAAAAAAAAAAAAAACAAACATTATGCCATACTTTATGGTCAAAGTGACCACAATGACAGTTAGAACTTAGAAGTAATACCCTTGTCATGTAATGTCATTATAGTTACTGAGAGAGGTCATCCTCAGAGCAGCTTCATATACAGTGTTTAAACAGGTTCCACAAGATGGAGGATACAAAGAAATGATAATGAAGAATGCTTCCTTATCGATAATGGTTTTAAGCTTTGTATAATGTATTTCAAGACCATATGATTCCTTAAGAGTAATTATTTTGCCTTGTTCAATTTTTACTATATTTTAAATGCATGATGATTGCATTTGAGCATCTACTAATCTTTGCTTATGATTTTGTTCATATATTCACTCCTACTGTAAGTTATGGTAACTGTGACAGAGTCCAAAGCGTCTACTTGAGTGCATGCATTTTAACTTGCATTTTGGAATCTGAAAGACATCTAATAAACTAGTCATTAGTGAAATCTTATTACAAATGTTAAATTGTTATTTTCCATACATCAAGTACTCGTATGTTTAATAGAAAATTTTTTGGTACAAATTCCCAAGTGCAGGTTCGGAGAATGACAACCTCACCTCATAGAGCAGAAATACTGTCTTCATCTCTTGAGGCATTCAAGAAAATTCAACAGGAAAGAGCAAGCATTCGTCCAGCACATGATGCAAAAACTCTGGGGCCTGGATTTCCAAATCTTTGTCATGTTTCTGATGATGTTGTGAGGAAGTCAGCGAGGAGAGCTGATGTAGTACCAAATGCTAAAGAATCAATAATAAAGTCAAGGAAACATAGTGGAGTTTCAGATCTTGGTCAGGGAAACTTGAGCGGAGAGAAGCGGAATGTGGAAGCAGGCAGGTCAAGTAAAGCATATTTAGTACAAAACAGCCGGTTCACTCTGCAGAGCTCATTCACTCCTGATAATGCATCTCAGGTATCTTTGAAGGATGGCCCTGTTGCTTCTCTTGTCGGAAAGAACAAGAGAGAGCACCTTGCATCTGCTTCTGAAATGGAGAAGCAGGTGCCTAAAAAGGATAAAGTTTTGTCGGAGAGTAAGGTTGATAAAAATTCTAAATCCATGGATTCAATAAAAAGGCAATTCTCAATCTCAGAGAAAGAGAGGGAAAAGGAAAAGAGAAATGTGGCATCTTGGAAATCAATGGATGCTTGGAAGGAGAAAAGGAATTGGGAGGATATACTTGCATCTCCATTGCGTAACTGTTCCCGTGTTTCACATTCACCAGGCATGAGTAGGAAAAGTGTGGAGCGTGCACGGGTTTTGCATGATAAACTAATGTCTCCAGAAAAGAAAAAGAAGACTACTTTGGATCTGAAAAAAGAGGCGGAAGAAAAGCATGCAAGGGCAATGAGGATTAGAGGTGAGTTGGAGAATGAGAGAGTGCAAAGGCTACAGCGTACATCGGAGAAATTAAACCGTGTTAACGAATGGCAGGCAGTTCGCAGCATGAAGTTGCGAGAGGGAATGTATGCTCGGCACCAACGTAGTGAATCTCGTCATGAAGCTTATCTGGCTCAAGTTGTGCGAAGAGCTGGCGATGAAAGTAGTAAAGTTAATGAAGTCCGTTTCATTACTTCGTTAAATGAAGAGAATAAAAAGCTTATGCTGCGCCAGAAACTTCATGATTCAGAGCTGAGGAGAGCTGAAAAGCTACAGGTTATGAAGTCTAAACAGAAGGAAGATATGGCAAGAGAAGAAGCTGTGTTAGAACGCCGGAAACTCCTTGAAGCTGAAAAACTGCAGCGTCTTGCTGAGACACAGCGAAAGAAAGAAGAAGCTCAAGCAAGGAGAGAAGAGGAACGCAAGGCTTCTAGTGCAGCACGCGAAGCAAAAGCCATAGAACAACTACGGAGAAAGGAATTCAGAGCCAAAGCTCAACAAGAGGAAGCTGAACTCCTAGCCCAGAAATTAGCGGAGAGACTCAGTGAAAGTGAACAGCGACGAAAGTTCTATCTGGAACAAATACGGGAGAGAGCTGCAATGGATTTTAGAGACCAATCATCGCCTTTACTGCGTCGTTCTGCAAACAAGGAGGGCCAGAGTAGACCTATATCAACCTGCAATGGTGAAGATTATCAGGCAAATAGCATTTCAGGTGTAGGAGGTTCTGCTCTAGGGACTGGCAATGTTGCATTGCAGCATTCTCTGAAGCGAAGGATTAAAAAAATTCGCCAAAGACTCATGGCTCTGAAATATGAATTTCCGGAGCCTCCAGTTGGTGCTGAAAGTGGAGGTATCGGATATAGAACTGTATTAGGAACTGCGAGGGCAAAAATGGGAAGATGGCTTCAAGAACTTCAAAGACTTAGGCAAGCCAGAAAGGAAGGGGCTGCAAGTATTGGGTTAATAGTTGGAGATATGATCAAGGTACTTGTTTTGGATATTTTCCTGGACTTTCTGAGTGTACAATATTAACCTCTCTATTTGATGGCATTTGTGTTTCATCTTGTACTTGATTAGGCCTGTTCTTGTTCTGTGAGTATGCAAATTAGAGACATTACATTACTTACAAGTGCCAGTCTTGGTATTGTTAATGTAAATCATACACAGGAAAAATTGTGATTGTTTCTTTGTTTCTATCATCTAGAGTTATTCAATTTCTATCTATCTCATGAATAATGTGTTTTAAGGCATCTTCTGTGGATCTTATGAATAGAATTTAGAAATAAACCTCACCACTCATTTAATAGTTTATGAGATACTATGGTATTAGATGGATTCATGTCTAGTTTTGTCCCCTTGAAAGGGGTAGATTATCATTGATGGGCCACCTTACAGTATGTGCATATTGGACCTTCTCTTTACTAATGTGTTATTATTTGAAGATTCTTTGGTTGGGCTTCCATATACCTTTACTCAGTTGTCATTCTGATAACTGTAGTGATATCATTTTGTTCATCGACAGGTAGGAGAGAGAGCAAGAGACTACTATTTCTAATTCCTAAATTATTTGAACCAGTATGAAATTACTGAGTTGATCCAAATGCTAGGAATGCTAACATAGGTTCCCCCAGTTTGTAGACATTAGTGACAGTTCAATCGATGCATGCTGTAATTAGTTTGCTATGAATGTGGGTGAAAATAAATTTCATGAAGATAATAGTACTATAATAGATGACAAGTCTTTTAGTTTTTATGTAAAACTTTTGATATCTTTCTTTAATCATGTTTTCTTCAATCTAACCTTTTCTTTTTAAAATAGTTTTTGGAGGGGAAGGACTCTGAGCTTCATGCATCTCGACAAGCTGGTTTGCTTGATTTCATTGCTTCTGCGCTGCCTGCATCCCACACATCAAGGCCTGAAGCTTGCCAGGTGACAATATGCTTTTTAAGACTTCTGAGGGTGGTACTCTCCATGCCTCCCAATAGGAGTTATTTTCTTGCACAGAATTTGTTGCCTCCAATTATCCCCATGCTGTCTGCAGCCCTTGAGAACTATATCAAGATTGCAGCATCTTTGAATGTCCCTGGAAGCACCAATCCATTGTCAAGCAAAATGTCAATGGAGAATTTTGAGTCTATCTCTGAAGTGCTGGAGGGCTTTCTATGGCTTGTTGCTACAATTATTGGTCATATCTCCTCTGACGAACGGCAACTCCAAATGCGGGATGGCTTACTGGAGCTTGTGATTGCTTATCAAGTTATTCACCGGCTGCGGGATCTTTTTGCTCTCTATGATAGGCCTCAGATGGAAGGGTCTCCTTTTCCTACATCTATTCTTTTAAGCTTAAATCTGTTGGCAGTTTTAACATCTAGACCCAGAACCATTTCAAATATCGATTGGGGATCTTTTCCATCTAAAGTAGTGTCAATGAATGCAACCCAAGAAGCTAATATTGCAATATCTGCAGATCTTAGGGGTTCCTCTGTAAATACCAGTGGTGATGATTACGTATCCCCGATGAATGCAGTAAATGTCAGCACAGACAGTCTTTTATTCGATGTGCCAGAGGACAGACCAATTGATGAATCATGTAGAATCAGTAGATATGATGAGTCACTGTCCAATGCAAGGGATCCTGAGAAGAAGCTGACAGATATTTTGATGGAGTTGAATAATGCTGACTCATCTTTGAAAAGGTGTGAAAAAGATGTTTCAGACGAGTCTCAGAAAAGTCTGGGGGAGGGGCATGCCAAGTCATCACCTCACAAGGATGAGAAGAGCTGCATGGATATTAGTGATGAACAAAAAAATGAAAATGCTCAGTGCTTGAAGCAACCTGTGGCATTTCTTCTTTCTGTCATAGCTGAGACAGGCCTAGTGACACTTCCTTCACTGTTAACAGCTGTGCTATTACAGGCAAACAACAGATTGTCTTCGGAGCAGGTAACTTTACTGTCAGCTGCAGCTATATCACTATATGTTATTGAGTTTTGATTAGTTTCTTTTAGCATCATGAGGAATTCAGAAGAGTTGACTATTCTGGGCTTCTGAATAAATGTTACTGAAATTATCAATAAATGAATAAAATAAAATAAATGTGTTACTGATATGGCACTGTAGGTTAATGTCCTCACCCTCTAATTTTAGTCAACTCTTCTCTTTCAAAAGTGATATAATTCTCTAGTTTGTTGTTGTATCTTTATTGTATTTGTTTTTATTTCGGCGAGATTGGAGATGATTTCATTTTCCTTCCATGTTTGGTTTGACTTCTCTAGAACTCTTCTCGTATTTTCATTTTTTCCAGTGATGGAAAGTCTCTAAAAGGCTAAGGGGAAGGCTGAGAAAGGATGTAGATTGAAGTGTTGAGAAAGTTTTGGACCCTTATTGATGCAGGACCAAGGCTCTAATATCAAACTGATGTAGGATGAAAGGGAGAACAATTTTGTTATCCTTTTCAAGGGTTAGAGTAGGTTTAAGTTTATTTGAGAGGACCCTAGGAATCAATTAAGAAGGAGTAAGTCTGAAATTCAATAAAACTTTTGACAAATTAGAAATTAAAAAGAAAAAAGTTATAATAGGAATCGGCAGTACTTACATAAAACGAAATGGAATAAAAGAAAGAAGTAGATAATCAACTAGAATCACACTAGTTGCTGCATAGGCAATCACACCTAGAGTTGAAAGCATCACATCTTCTAAATTTTGGAGTCACACCAGAGAACAAAAGGTGTAAGCCTTGGGTTATGCTGAGTGACGTTAAAGCAATGGTGGACGCATGGTGTGCTTGTGCCTTCTCCCCCAAGGGGAAGATATTGTGAACTGTGAAGAGTTGCCTTGGCAACTATTTCTTGGGCTATTTGGTTGGAGAGGAACACGAGAGTATTTAGAAATTGTTCAGAATCAGCTTGTAGGGTCTTTAAAAAAGCTAAAGATTACTGTTCATGTGCTCTAAAAAGTTTCAAGGTCTAAATCTAGAAGTCTTAAAATGGGATTGGGATTACATGTTTCATAGTTCTAACATGTTGTCAATAGGCCAAGGGTCTTTGTTTTTGGGCTTTTCTGATCCGTCTTATACATACCTTTTTGTGCATCGTGCTGTAGAACCCTCATCCCCTTTTTGGTGCAATCCTTCTTTACCTGGGTTCAAAACCCATCTTCATCTACTTACCTATTGGAAAAAAAGCTGTAAGCCTTGAAATTTTCATTCATTAGTTCGTTGTAGGCATGGTTGTGGTTTTTGGAAATCCATCATGAGGTCGAGGGAGGTATTTTTGGAATTTTGTTAGGTTTAAGGTGGGATTCGGTAGTGATGTTTGTTTTTGGGCGGGTAAATTGGTGGGTGAGATTCCTCTAAATATGGCTTTTAGATTTCTTTCTGTGTTAGCAGTTGATCCTAGGGGTTCTGTGGCTGATTCTTTTGATTTTGGGCGGAATGTCTGGTTGCCTAGATTTCGTAGAGATTTGAATGATTGGAAGATGGATGAGATGACAAGTTTGTTGCGTCTGTTAGAAGGGGTCTGCCTTGATCCGGCTTGGATGGATGGGTTAGTGTGGACTTTGACTAAGCATGGCAGATTTACTTCCAATTTTTTCTATCTTGAGATGGTTGGGCTCACTAATAGGTCATTCCCTTTCAGAGGGATTTGGATCTCGGGTATTCCCACGAAAGCTTTTTTTTGCATTTGGACGACAGTCCTGGATAAAATTCTCACTCTCAATCATCTTCAGAGCAGAGGTTGAAATTTGGCTAATAGATATGTGTTGTATTTGCGGGAAGATGAATAAGTGGATCACATATTTGCTCATTGTGCTTTGGCTCACCAGGTTTGGGGTTCTTTCCTCTATGTTCTTAACATCTCTTGGTCCTTTCCCTCCCATTTTTATGATTTGATTGTGGGGTGACAGATCTGGGGTCTTGTTGGCTTGCCTGCTACCATTTGGTCCTTCCTACCGGGGGCCATCTGTTGGGGCCTTTGGAAGGAAATGAACTCTAGAATCTTTGAGGGCACTTTGAGAGCACCGGGGGATATCTTCCTCCATATCTATCGCTTGTTGTTTGATTGGATTTCCATCAGAGTGGATTTTGATGAGAGGAAGTGGTATGCTGTTTGGAGTAATGAGTCGTAGTGCTTGGCCTCTTGGTTGGTTGTTTGTCTTTTTTTTGGTTTCTTTTTCTAGGCCTTTTAGCTCCTTGTTGAGGGCCTCTCTGTTATTTTTTCCCTGTTTGTCTTTTCTTGCTTTGAATAAAATTCACCTTTTACAGCTAAAAAAAAAAAATAATCATTCATTCATCAATCATTCAATAATTAAATTGAGTTATAAAGTGTATATGGAGCTTTCACAAATTGATCCAAATCCCACTTTTTTGTGTGGATAAATAACATTTTATTAGAGGAGAAAAGGGAGAGAAATAAAATACAACAATGTGAGAAATTCGCCCGGCTAAGAGCCTCTAGCGAGAGAGAGAAGCATTACATCAGAAATAACAATTTCATGAATCCCCACCGCCCACTTGGCAACGTTATCTGCTAAAGAGTTATGATCTCTCGGGATGTGAGGCAAAGAAACATTCATACAAGAGACAAACTCCCGGATCTCATAAATGATATTAGGCTGCATTTGGATTTGTGGAATTGGAGGGTGGAATTCCAATTTCCACTACCCAATTCCATTTGTTACATTTGGGTGGTGCAAGGGCGGAATTATTGAATTCCACGTAGAATTGGAGCACTGAAATTGGAGGCCAAATCTACGGAAATGAAATCTTTGAGGAAGAGCAGTCATTTCTCATTTCCTCTTGGCTACGCATTCGTGAAGTAGAAAAGGACTGGTCTTCATCTTCAACTTCAACCCTACTAAACCATCTTTGATATTAGCGTGTACGATAGTTTCATCTCTCATTGATGAAGCATTTTTGTCGCTGGTGAAACCCATTTGGTAAGTCTCCCTTGTACAATTTCTCTTGCTCCTCATATCAATGGATTTGCATCCAGTGTCACCACTTCATCTCTCACGCCAACTATGAGATGACTATCTACCTAGATCTAGGGCTTTCCTCTTCTTCTTCCTCTCCCTTGGCCTAGGTTTGCTGTATTTCAGAAAAATTGAAATCCATTTGCAAGAGCTGCTTCTTGAGCTGAAGTATATTGACTCTATGGTAATTGAAGGCCAAGGACTTGATCAAGGTGAACATTTTACAACAAAATTGCATTTGTGGCATTATGGAATGGAGGGTTATGACTTATGAAGTTCTTTTCAATTGATGCTTTCAGCCTACTTAGATTAAGTCATATCCAATTGAACTGAATCCGGTTTTGATTTTGGTGGGAAGTGACCCAAATCCAGATCTAATAAGTACCCATGTTCCAGAATCTAATCAACTCATATTGTAGATGAAATATAGCCTCTCACTCTCTGGTTTCAATTGTACATGTGAAGATTACCACTCCTTGCTTTGCTTGCTTTCTAAAGGCTCTCCTCTCATTCGGGCTTCCTCTTCCTTCTCATCAACAGGTTTCTCTCTCTAACACACACACATTTTTGCCCCCTTTTCCCTATCTCTTTCATGACTCATTTCTAGCCTCTTGTCATTTTCTCTTATTTGAGCATTTTGTATCTCTTACTCCCTTCGTATCTCTTTCTCTCTCTATCTCAACCCAAGTTGAAGAGGGTTTTCCAAAATTTCTGATCTTGCTTCAATTATATATTTTTTTCTTCATATTTTCATATTTAAGGTTGTATATGACCTTCGAAGCTTCTCTAAGATTTTTCGAAGTTTCAGATTTCATGTAAATATTTATATTTTTAAGTATTTAGTTTTCATTTGAATTTAGAGTTCCAATTCCACCCATTTAATCTGGGCATCCAAATGGCAAAAAATTCAAATCTATGGAGTTGAATTCTGTTGTTTTTAATTCTGCAGAAATCAACTTCACACGGTAATTCTAAATCCACAAATCCAAATGCAGCCTTACTGAAAAAGC
>JAOXJP010000008.1:4686493-4707233 GCA_025762735.1 Platanus orientalis | reverse complement strand
TCAGGTTGGCTCTTCCTAAGCTGAGGGTGTTCAAATTTCTGCCCTTTAATAATTGTTATACTGACCTTATACCATCACATGACCCGAGACAAAATTTGGGTGCTTACACCTACTATTACCCAGAATTTTACATCAAGCTTATCTTGCTTGGTTACTCTGTTTACACAAGGATTTATATCCCAATACCTAGGGCTGAACTGAATACTATAATAAGAGCTTGTTGTTGGTGCACAGAGTGCCTGCTAAGTGTTTGAATAAATACTTCAAAGGGGTTTTCTTGGCTCTAATTTGTTGTTGAGTAAAGACTTGTGCTTAGGAGGTTCTTTTATAATAATGATGAAGTTGGTTGACTGAACAAAGTAGTTCCTAAGACTGATTTATTAGCTTGCTCCTCGCTGCCTTGGCTTTGCAAATCAATTGTTTGAAGAAAACACTTAGTGTTGGTTGGGTCATACTTTACTTGTTCTATTTGAAGACTTTGCTCTATATTGAATGTGTTCCCCTGTGGGGGTTCTTTGCCTGCCCAAAAGCATAGCCTAAAGCTGGTTTTTATTAACATTTACTGTTGTCCAAGTGCCTTGCAAGTTGTTGGTAGTGGTCTACTATTGGAAGAACCCTTCTTAACCTACAACAGTCATTCATATGCTGCTGTCCAGGTTTTATCATTGAGGCTGATTGAAGACTTCATTGAAGCTTGAAGAAGATCTTCATGGAGTTGAAAAAACAAACCTATGAAAAACTCACTATGGAGCTTAAGAGAAATCACTAAAAGAGCCACACATAATAGGGGTACCTAGAGCATTTGTAGAGTATGGAAGGGGAAGGGGTAGGGGCAGGTGTTCTTTTCCTTGTCTTTCTAGAATACACAAATGAAAACTCCTGCCTACTCTACTTTATTTCTTAAATACAAGCAATATTCATGTTTTATAAACAATAAAGCTCTAGAACCATGAAGAGATAAACATGAACATAAATTCTCTCTACTTCAAGAATTCTAGTGGGACCCACCCTTAAATGAAAGGTACAATTTAAGCTTGATAGGTCTTGAGTTTGTGCTGGACTATGGGCTTAGTAGTTGCCATATTAGCTCTTCTTGGTCTTGTGACCTTAAGAGCCGCAGACTAATTCTCCACCACTTTTCTTGGCTTGGGAGAAATGTTGTAACTAATTTAAATTTTGGTGATTCAAAATTTATCCCTCACTTCATTATACCTTTATTTGACCCTTTCAATTTTTCCTATAAATGGTTTTGAATTTTTTTTCTTTCTTCACAAATTTAGTCCCACATTGGTTTAGCAAAAAAACTTTGTGGGATTTATAAGGAATGCAAGGACTTGAATGTGAAGTGACTTTTATCAACAAAAAAAAATGAAGGGGACCCATGGAAGGGGGAGGAGTGTGTGTGAGAAGTTGGGGTGTTTGCCTACATCACACGCATGCATTGACTCACCAAGCTGAGCTAGGATGCAGTGGAATACAGTGTGGTGCAGCAAGGTGAGGCATGGTGTGGTGCATGTGCTTGTGCCACGTGTGGTCCTATATTTTACCTATTCTCTCAAGGAGTTTTAATCATTGGAGACATTGGGAATAAACTAAGTAATATAATTCCCAGTTACCCTTTACAGACAAAGACTCGTCTCTTTGTAGACAAAAAGTAAAGTCCTTGTCTTTCTTCCTATCAATTTCATGGAAGAATTATTTTAGAGAAAAACAAAGAAGAATGTGTCATAGAGGAGAAGAGAGAAGCAACTTGGATGTCTACACTAGGAGAAAATCTCAAGGAGATATTTTTTCCAATAGTCAAAGAGGAGGAGATGAGTTGCTAAAGAGAGTCAAGTTGGCTTAGGAATATTTAACATAGGAGAAGTTCCTTGATTTTAGAATTTGATTTAGTTTTAAAGAGTTTAGCAGATTTGATTAGGATATTGTCTTTTTTTCATTGATTTTTGGAATTATTTTTAAAACAATTGTAAGGAAGATAAGCCAATATACCTTACAACTGTTTTAAAAATAAAGAAATAGAAGAATTACTCCAATGTGTGGATCTCTTTTATATTGGTTTTCTCCCAAAATGTCTTAAGGCTGATTGAAGACTTTATTGTCTATTGTCCAGCCCTTACATAAGTTTCTATAGCTTAATTCCCAGCTTGTTAAGTAGGTGTTTATGGATGGAATATTTGGTTATTCTCTTGCAAATGAAAAATAAAATGTTAAAAGGATAGAAGCCTAGGTCCATGTGAAGTGGCCAAAATTTTCTATTAGCATGTTTGTTAACTTTTTATGCTTATGCTTTTATAAAAATGCTTATGGCATGCCTTTAATTTTTTTTGTTACTTTTTTCTCATAACAATGCTTATGCCTTCATGTACTTCTCCTCTTTCAAATAGATAGACGTGTAATTCTATTAAGAACTAACACCCAAGACATGGTTAATATAGTCATTTTGTTTTATAGATATACATGTAATTTATTATCTTTTTTTTTGTACTCTTGAAAATATTTTTCCTCTTCGAAATAGATAGACATACAATTTAGTATCTTTTTTTTTCTGTACTCTTAAATTATAGCTTACAATGAGACTTCCACGTAACCGTGATCCTACCACGGTGAAGGTAGTTATTATAGCAGGTGCCATGGTTGTTGTTTCATGCTTGTTGCTATGTATCCCAATCATGAGAAGGCCAAGGGTTGTGGCAATTAATAGGGATGCAGAGAGGAGATGCTTTGTCAGGCGTATAACTCAAGGTAGGCCTAATGATTGCATAGATCAAATTAGGATGACTCAAGAATGTTTTGTTACATATTGTAAGTTGTTGAGAAGAATGAGTAGACTAAAAGATACGATGCATATGTCGGTTAAGGAACAAGCAGTTTTGTTTCTACATACATTGGGTCACAATGTAAGAAACCGAGTCATTGATTTTCATTTCATACGATCCCAAGAAACGGTGAGCAAATATTGGAATGCAGTCTTAAAAACTACTATAAAGCTATATTCTACCCTTGTCAAGCAACCCGATGGTGAGCATGTCCCAGATGAAATTCAAAATGATACAAGATTTTTCTCATATTTTAAGGTATATACTTGTATTTCAATAGTTTGCATATTTGTATGTTTTAAATTTTTTAGTTGGCTTTAGATAATAGAATACAATCTTGTTACCTATGTAGGATTGCATTGGGGCAATTGATGGAACACATGTACCTTGTTTTGTTCCAATTGAGTGTTTTGTTCCAATTGAGTGTCAAGTTCGGTTTCAAGGGAGGAAATTAAAAACTACTCAAAATGTGATGATCGCTTGCTCATTCGATCTAGAATTTACTTATGTCTTGGCTGGTTGGGAAAGTTCGGCAACAGATTCTCTTATTTTGACTGATGCTCAAAGAAGAGAAAGACCTATAATAAAGCCATCAGGTTGGTTTATAAACCTATTTCACAATTCACATATACCTACCAAATGATATAATTCTAATTTGTTCAATGTAGGAAAATACTACTTAGTTGATGCGAGATATGAAAACAAGCCTGGTTATCTTACACCACATAGAGGAACTCGATATCATCTGAATGAGTTTAGTGGTCGTATTCCTGCGAATGCTAACGAGTTGTTCAATCTTAGACACTCTTCCCTTCGGAATGCAATAGAAAGATCTTTTGAATTTTGAAGAAGCGGTTCCCCATATTAGATTCAACACTACATTGCCCATTCCCAACGCAAGTGAAGATTGTGATAGCTTCCTGTATCATACACAACCTTATTATGGGTGTTGATCCACATGACTCCATAGCAAGTGAGGCATTAATAGAGATAAATCATAACACTTCTGTGTCACAACCAAGGAGTTCACAAAGGGAACAACATGATGAGAGCAATAGATGGAGTAATTTTAGGGACAGTCTAAGAGAAATGATGTATAGGGACTTTACACATGGGAGGGAGAATTGAATCTGATTGTTATTGTTTATGTGTTTTTGGAATTATTTTAGAATTTTGCCTTTTTGTGTTAGATTATGCTATTGGTTTATGTTTTTGTGGAATGTTTTTTGAATCAATTGATTACATGGATGTTGCATTATGCATTTGACCACATATGTATAATCTTAATGTCTCTACTTTCTCTGTATGTACTTGTCTCATTATGTTATGCTTATCTGATATATATGTCATAGATAAAATGGAAGACACATCCCAAGAAGATATGCCAACTAAAAAATCGAAGGGTAGAACCCAACTTCGGTGGACGGATGCAATGGACAAGGCCTTGATTGAACTCCTTACTGAAGAGGCTGCTAAAGGAAATAAAATTGATAAGACATTTAAGCAAAGGGCTTATGTCTTCGTATCTAGAGAATTATCAATCCGCTTCTCGAAAGATGTTAGAGTAGATAACATTCAAAATCGACTCCGAACTATCAAGAAGCAATATCTTATAATCAAGGCTTTAGTTAATTGCTCCGGTTTTGGTTGTGATGATGAAAAGAAAATCGTCACTGCAAATGATGAGGTGTGGAAGGAATACAGTCCTATATGATTTCTTATACATTCTTTTGTACTAATTTATATATATTCCAAATAGGTTGATTATAATTTCTAACACTTGAAATGAAACAGACACACGAGGAAGCCAATGCTTATTGAGGAAAGACCATTGAATTATATGATGAGATGGGAATTGTGATTTGGAATGACCAACCGATTGATAGCTTTTCTAAGAATGAAGAAGAATTGGAGGAAGAAGATGACTCCGAACCCATCATTGTACCTACTCCACAAGGTACCCCGCCATTTGAACTACCCATTAACTTAGAGGATGTCATGGAGGGAACTGAAAGCTCAACCCAAAAACGAAATGCTAACGCTGCTGGCTCCTCAAGTGCTAAAAAGCATGGAAAGAAAATAAGAGGGAACGATGACATAGTGGAAGCGATTAGAATCGTAGCTTCAAAATTAGAAAGCCTTGGACAACTCATCTCTTCAAAAACTCGTGATGAGGAGGCTCTTGAACTCTCTAAGCTAGTGTTTGGGGTAAAAGGCATTGAGATGAAGCCTCTTAATGATGCATTTAGCGTGTTGAGCAAAGATCATGATATGGCAGCCGCCTTCAAGACACGACCTCCACAGATGCAAAATAGATACATTGAGAATATCATTAGAGAGAAGCATGGTTTTCTTTAGTTGGCTACTTGTTTTTATGGTGTACTTAATACAAACTTAAACAACTTTTAGATTTACACATATATGGTTGTGTAAGAAACATTTTATTTATGTCTTTTTTTTTACTTGATTTTTGTGATGATGATATATGCCTCTTTGGCAGCAATGATGTTGGTACATGTCTCATTGGAACAGTGATTATATTATATTATATTATATTTAAATATTAAGACTTATGATATGATTTGATGTTGCAATTATAGCAAAATTTTCTTCTTAGTTTATGGATGAATGGGTAAATATTAGGAGGATCATTTACATATTTTAAAGTGATGAATATAATATATAAGTGATATATATGTTGTGTATTAGGTGATATCCTCTTTGACATGGGGTATTTGTCCCCATGGATCATATTTAAGATATTATGTTGCCAAAATTCTGACATAACACTATAATTTTTAAAAGATAGGTAAAGTGCCAAGTTTAGTTTAATGGTTACTTAGGAGTTATTAATTAGTATTATTTGTTGTAGGTATTATTGTAAAGTTTAATGTGAATGAAAATAATTATTTTAATTTTTAATTAATTTTTTAATATTTTTCTCTATAAAATTTCGTTTGAAACAAATGCTTGAAAACTTTGCAGAGTTATTTTATAATATATTTTACGAGGTCAAACAAATACTTGAAAACGCAACGAAGGTAAAAGTTTGTTTTACCCCCGTTTTGTTTTAACCTCTATCAAAGTTTTACCAGCAAACAAACGGAGCCTTTGAGTTTCTCTTTTGGCTACTTAAGCATTCCATTCATTTTTAAACTTGAGTTCCGAGCCTTTGAGTTTCTCTTTAGGCTCCTTAAGCATTCCATTCATTTTTAAACTTGAGTTCCTACCAGATGTGGGTAGTGAAATTCACAACCGAACTCAACTCATCCACCCAAAATTAGGTCTTTCTCTCTGCAAAACCTAATAATATTTGATTATATCTCTGTGATTTGTGTCTGAATCTGGAATTTTTTTCTTCAATCCCTAATTCCAAATATGGCTGCATCCTCTTCATCGTCGTTAGCCCGTACAATCTCTTCTTTTTGGCTATGGATCTTTATGAAGAACCAGGTATTCCCTAATACTCAAATTGTAAGGTTCATATGTTTTTCTTTCTATTACTATTTCCGATCTTGGATTTAAAGAAAAAACAGATTTTGGGTTTTTTCTTTAAATATTTTGTTTTGGAGGAATGTTGTTGTCTCATCGTTATCCTCTTCCTTCTAACAAAGAAAATCTGTTTTTTGTTTAGGAATGTTGTTGTTTCATTATCCTCCTCCTCCTTAAAATGTTATTTTTATTTGTTAAGATATTTATTATGTTTGCTTACCCTGTTTTCATCTCCTCTTTTGGTTTTTCATTAGATTGTCAAAATGGGAGAATGCGGCACAACGATGAAAGAAACTCGTACATATGCTTTGGAAAGAAACAAAGGACTTGAGCTGTTACATATCTTAATACTTTCACCAGGCGTCATAGTAAGGGGATCATCCAATAAGCAAGACGATTTTCATGCCGGCATCATATGTATATCTTCTATTCTTGGATCTTTTCTGTTACACAGGAACTTTATCTTTTTTTTGATAGTTTTGGGGAACTTTATGTTTATAAGTTCATTCAACTGGTGGTGACAATGTAGAGGTCTGAGTGCCGGTAGTCCTCACACATGGCTCCCTAACTTTTTAGCCACAAGTTCCTTATCCCTTTGATTGGTGAGCTGATTACTAGGTGTGCTATAGCTTTAAAGCATGTTGGTTTGTTGATAAGATAAAGACGAATTTGGTTAGAATTATCTGATCTTTTTTGGAATGCTGAACATGAACTTGTTTCATCATGATTTGCAAACCACTCTTGAGGCGCAAGACATTCATGAATCATGCTAAAGAGATTCGTGGATCGTAACAAAATGGTTCGTAAACTGCAGTGGCTTGATTCATTGGTTCACTCTTGCAAAATGCATGAGTCACAGATTGCTATGCTTTATTTTATTTGAAATGACTTTGCAACATGTTTGTTAGGACTTTTATATGGCTTCATGTCCATTATTATTATTATTATTATTATTATTATTATTATTATTTTTGTTTACGTAGCTGTGCATTTTTTGGACTTCCATCACTTAAAAACAGAGACATAAAATTTTTTGCCTTCTCATAGGAACTAATTTTATGCGGTGTTTGATGGTAATACCATTTCGGTAAGAAAATTGAAGATTGCTCTTAAGTTAACTTTCGGAACTTTAAAACAAAGACAGAAATTGCTGCCAACTTACATAGACTATTTTATATTGTGTTTAATTGTAATACCATTGTTGGTAATAAAATTAGAGGTTTCTCTTGATTTGTTTTGAAATTACTGATTTTTGACGTAGAAGTAGAAATGGTGTCAATAGAACGTCTGTCATACTAGGAGAGAATTATAGTAAGTCATATCAAATACTTTACTCAACTGCATTTTAAAGAGATCATATATGTATTCCTTTTTATTTCAGTCATATTGCTTGTTTAGAGTTTTGTATATTGATGGCTTGGTACCTTTTTGGTTTGATGCAGGCCTTATACTTGGTCAATATGTGCTTAAAGTATGCAATAAGTACTTTATTATGATTGAAGACATATATCAGAATCCCCAACAGATGCCTCATATGAATTTATTTCCCCATTTTGGAAGCAAATATAGTTGTTCACCTTTGTTCTTTTATCTGTCTCATGGTATAAACTTCCATTTCAATAGTTGCTTGTGTTTTATTAGGTTAGATTGCAGGAGGCATCAATTACGTGCTGCATGTCAATGCATTCACAAATCAAGGGGATAGACATCGAGTACATTAAGGACAACAAGCTAGCCAAACCGAGCTCACAAGGTAACAACGTGAATTTTCTTAAGAAACTATGCGATTTCAGCGTGAGGTGATTAATTGATGGAACTATACTTCATACATAGCTCTGTATTTTAGTTTAATAGGGAAAGCCATGTTTTATAATTTGAATATAGGGATTAAATTATTTTTGATCTTTTTCTTATTATTTATATTTAATTATTTATAAAGATATTACAAAAGATTATATTAGATAATCTTGAACCTAGAAGAAACTACAGCAAAAAGGAAGTATGATATTTTGGGTGAGAAAGCATAGTTTTTATTGTTAACATCTTTCAAAATCTCATCCTACCATATCTGAATGTGCTATTTAGTTGAAGTAATCACAGATAACCGTATCCTATCAATTTTGAAATTTGTACAAACGGGGTATATAATTTCAAATTAAATAGCTCTTTGGATGTTAAAACCTTTAGTTCATTTATTGGTGTCCAAAGTCTTGTTTTTTTTCTCCAATTTAGAGTTTTGCCAACATTTATTTCTTCTTCCTTTTCATTTTAGCTCTCTCTAGTATTTTAATTTTTTAATAACAATTGAATTTTATTTTTGACAATTTCTATTATCATGAATTTCATATTTTTACCAAAATTTTTCCCCTGTTTGTATGCTTCAATGTTTGGTTTATTTCTTCTTCTAAAGGGGGTACGGGCTACAGTGCCTCAAACCCCCTTTGCTTGCAGCATGTGGACTATCTTTTCTTTTTTTTTTTTTTTTTTTCCGTTTTTTTTAATTAATAGGTTTAAACTATGTTCTTATTTTTTATTTTTTTATCTTTTGTCTCTCACTCTTCTTTCTAGAGTTCTCTTCGGATTCTCTTCGAACTCGATTCTTTTGACGTTTCTTTCTCAATCCTTCCCCTTCTCTTCTCCCTCTTCATCCCCCAAACACCTAATCCTTACGTCAAGGTTTCCGTCACTGTCTCCCCAAAATCCCTTCTCTCTCTCTCTGAACCCACAACAATTTCCATATGAGCCCCATACCTAGTATCCAATAAGTGGGTTGATTAAGATCGGAAAATTTTGTGATGGGTTTGAGCAATTTTGTGAACATTTCTTTGTTTTCTCTTGATATTAATATTGTAATTTTTTAGGTTTCTACATATGATCGAAAAGCAAAAAAGCATAGAACAAGAGATGACAAGGAAAGAAAATGTTGTAAAAGTGAGAAAATAGAAACACTGAAGAGCAAGAAAATGTTGTGTGCTTGGGTTAAGTAATTAGACCCTCTTCCCCTTGACAGATCGGTCTTTTGAGTTGGAATGGTCGAGGTACTTGACATTGGTATCAAAGCTAAGCACCATGTCTCAAGTTCGAGTCACGGAGGGGGCAATCTATAGAGAGGACAATTTGGATTAGAGTGAGAGTCGCTACGGTGTGAAAAGGACTACCTAAATCAAAGTAAGAACCATCACCAAAAGTGGAAAAAAAAGGTTACCTGAATCAGAGTGAGCCGTCACAAAGTGGAAAGGACTACCCAGATGAGAGGCTAGAGTGAGTGTCGCCAAAGAGTAAGCTATTGTGGACATCGGTTGCGGAGTATGGTAGTTTGTTGTGTGCTTGGGTTAAGTAATTAGACCTTCTTCCCCTTGATAGATCGGTCTTTTGAGGTGGAATGGTCAAGGTACATAATACAAAACTCAAAAGCACTCGAACCCCATTTTGAAAAAGGTTTGCGTTGTTCACTCTTCTTTCTTGTCTCAATTCTTTCATTTTTTTTACTCTGATTTTGTTTGAGAAAAAACTCATAAGTGGGTATTTATTAGGGAAATGATGTTCTTTCAAAAATTTGCCATCCAAGATGGTGTCGAGGACACCAAGGGCCATCTTATGGAATAAAATGCATATTCCACATTTGATAAATGCATCTCCCACCCATTTTATTTCATATGACAGCCCTTGGTGTCTTGGACACCATCTTAGACGACAAATCCTAGACAAAACATCTTTTCCCTATTTATTAATTGGGGATGATTGTTTTTTTTTTTTTTGGGTTATTGTTTAGGGTTTGGCGCTGATACTGAAAAAAGATGTGTTATTGAAGTGCTCATTCACTACAACAAAAATAGTTTTTAACAGCATGATTTAGCCAGCGTTTTTATAATTTTATACAATGTTTTTATAACAAAATGCTGTTAAATGGGGTAAATATCATAAATAACGTTTTTGAAATGCTGTGTAAACTTATAAAGAGGTGTTTTGTTAAAAACACTAGTTATATTTGGTTTAGGCAGCATTTTAAAAAGCGGGTTATATTCCACCGCAAACACAATATAGCCAGCGTTTTACTCCACCTGCAAAATCAATATAGCCAGTGTTTCTAAAACGCTAACTTGCAGCCAACAAACAACTCCAGGCATTTGCAGGACACATTTCAAGTCTCCTAAGGTATATTATCTCTAGTGATACCTTGTCTACAAGCCAGAATCTGCAACGAGTGCCCTACACTCTCACTAAGGTGAGTATATAAGCCATCCTCTATTATTAGACAGTCACTCTACCTGGAAATTCGAAGAAGCCTTCTGCGTCCCATTTTATGGACCCAAAAACGCCCTCTTCGTCATCTCCTCCCCAATTTCCCCTGCTCCATTATGGCTTCTTCGAATTTCCAGGTAGAGAATATACACCTCACTCTCTTTCTCTTTCTATCTTTGTAAATTGAGAAATTGTAGTCGCTTGTTTGAAAAAGGGTGGTTATGGAGGACCCAAGCCAAAGAGGGATTGGACCGCTGATTGGGTTTCCAGAAACGATGACACTGTTCGCAGCCTACCCATCTACTTTGGAGGGCTCTCCATTTTGGCCGTTCTCTTCAACCGCATTGTTTCTGGCATCCCCCCTGTTGCCAATGCCAGCAGTTAAATTTTCCACTCATCCCCTCCCGTTCTTTTAGAATCTGTTGGAATTCCTATAACAATATTTCTAATCGGATGTTACATTTTTTCACAACTTTTTACTTGGCCATACATATTATTGAGTAGTTTGTTTAGAAAAGATAGAATTTGATTGGTATAAGCATTCATGAAACTACCCAAAACCTGTTCTGTACAAGTTATGACAAATTGGGGTCTTTTTTCTGTCTTTTTTTTTTCCAGTTTCAGTTTAATTATCTTTAATTCATCTGGAATATGATGTATTTGAACAATTGGTTGTGAAGTAGTAATTAATTTGAATTTACTCTCTCTTCCGTGAACAAGCACAAGCTGACTGTAGCTCCCATTTACAAGTATAATGGTTTACTCTTCCTGGGTTCAATATTTTTCTCCTTCAGATTAAAAATAATGACAGAGATGAAGGGAGGGGGAGGGGGTCGCCTGAAATTTAAATAGTTTATTTATAATTCAGCATTTTTTGATCACTTTGTGTATTGGTGTCACCTCTTGAATCGGAGCAATTGAAATCATAGATAATATGAAGCAACATAGTAGTAACTGCTTCTATTTCTACCAATAAATTAAATTACTTGTATGCTTCCGGCCTTGATTCATGCTTCAACATTGACCTGCAAACACAATATAGATGAAGGTGCTCATGAACTTATATAGAGAGATGAAATTACGATTCAGAGTTGATCATAGCGGTATACAATGTAAAAAAAATTATTTGTAAGAATAAATAACCCATGGGCTTTGAAGTTCCCCTAAATTTCTCCTGTGTTTCCACTCTCTCTCTTTGTCTCTGAAAATTTTTAGAGTTCTTTCATAAAAATCCCTGTTTTTCTGTCTGACAGAGAGAACACAATAGAAAAATAAATTTCAATTCTTACTGATATTTATCTTCATAAGTGGAATACATTTTCATATGAATGGCACACAGGCTAGACCAGACCTAAAAATGGAGTTCTTCCATTTAATGAGTTTCCGTCTCCCTCATTGCACAAGCAAGTGTAAAATTGCTACAGATCAGGTATTTTCTGTATTTATTGTATTAATTATTTCTTCATTGTGATTGATGAATGGACATGACTCTTGAAAGGTAAATTTCCTTTTTGACCAACTGAAATCTATCACATTTGTTAGCATCTATGAGAAGTACTTAGGAATACGTAACTTGTCTCAGGTGGGTTTGCTTCTGCTTGAATCTCTACTTCTTCTTGGTTACTTTGCTTTGCTCCACCCTGGGAATCAAGCAGTGCTCCGATGGGGCAAGAGCCCAACCATCCTTCACAAGGTCAGTTGACTTTCACGTGACTTCTTCCTGTTAATACTTTAAAATTCTATTGAGCAAATCTAACCTGTTCTGCTGAAAGAAAACAGGTCTGTGATCTGCCATTTGTGTTCTTCAGTGACCCTGAGTTAATGCCCATTTTGGCTGGGACGTTAGTGGCTGCCTGCTATGGGTGTGAGCAGAACAAAGGTGTTGTTCAGCAAGAACTCAGTACAGATATGCTGTTGTCCTTGCTCAGATCATGTAAAAATGCATTGCCTACCATCCAATCTGATCCATCATTCCCAGACTATTCCATGATGGATGATTCGTGTGAAGGTAATCAGTCAGGCCCAGAATCCAGAAAGCTTCAAGGTGACTTCCCTGTAAGATCTGGTCGTTACAATCCAAGATCCACTCGGGTTTATTCAGGAAAGGGCAGTGTGTTGGGCAGCAATACCAGAATAGGCAAGGTGAAAAATCAAAGGGATGGGAAAACAACAAAAAATCTTGAAGACTGGGCTCTCAAGCACAATCTTTTGGCATCAGAAACTTACTCTACTTTCATGTTGCACAATAGGTTCCCTAATACCTTGATGGAACGGGCAGAGGAGTTTTTTTCAGTGGCTATCCCTAGTGTTTGATGAAAAAAGACTGAGCCACGCGGTCTAACATCATTTTTGGTCATAAATGCTGATTCTTGGAGCACTTACTAGAATGTAGGTGCAATAACTGACTCATTGCAGTTGCCCAGGGGTGTCATTTTTGAGTCTGCATTCTCCAGAGAAATTCCTGTAGGAAACTGCACCAGACCGATTTTCAATGCCCCTAACATTACTATACTAGAGGAATTATTGGCACTACTGGGTGACTTTCTTTTTAAGGTAATGGTGGATAGAAGAAACTGATCCTTGTGGCTACCACTAGATTACACTGACTGTAGTACTGTCAAGACAGACCTTGGAACTATGTTTCTAAAATCTGGATGATTGACCATGCTTTCAAAATGGACCCAGGACCATGCTTATAAGAGCCCTTGGATTCTTACTATTGGTTCTTTGCTGGTGGCCACATCAGTTACGTTTCTAAAGAAACTGGATTTCTGTTCCTTGGAGAGTGGAACTTATCATGGGGTAAGAAGGAGGTGAATTACAGGTGAGAATGCAGCTTAAGTTGATTGTTATGAAGGCTTTTATCACTTTATTTTTTCTTAGGAAATATTCTCAGGTTTCTATAGTGCAAAGGTGGGAAGAGATGATAAGTTGTAGATGTTCAATGCGTTTGCAAAATGTGTATATACATGGTGTGCGTCCCATTCATGTTTTGTCTGGGTGGGCGTACGCAATACACTTTATTTATTTATTTACAGGAACAGGCTTAACTCCTGTATTCTCATCTTATATATGTAATTAAAGTTCCTGCTCGTTGATTATCTGCTACTAAGAAGTGTAAATTCATGTGTGGTAGACGTGATGGCTCCTAATTTCTGCTTGCTTTCTACTACTTGGATGAATCAACGAAGTGTTTGCCTATGTGACAGGAACAGGGGTTGCAACCCTTCACCTGCCTACTATAAATACAGCCTACTTTCTTCCTTTGGACTATATCATATCTCTGCTCAGTGCCCTGAAGAACGCCAGAGATGGAGTGGTTAAAGAATTTCTGATTAGTTCTACTGTCTCTCTCATGCAAGCTTTATATGCCTTTCATATGTTATGTTCACATGCATCAGGCACTACTAATCGATTCAATGAAATTGCAAGTTAATTAGCTAGGGAAGAATGCTTTTAAAAGCTTATATTTGGGTGCACAATAGTAATAACTAAATTTAGGTTTCTATCCAGGATGCCGATGGCTGAACTTTTTTATATTTACATCTGTATTGTGTGCAGAGGAAAAAAAATGCTCTCCGTAACCAATGCTAAATGCTGCTCCCTGTCAGGTGGTGGGCACATCAGCGCCGAAAAATGAATATGTGCCCCCCAAAAAAGTGTAAATCACTTTTCGATGCTGATGTGTCCACCCCCTGACAGGGTGCAGCGGTTAGCGTTAGTTGAGGGAAGCGCTCATAATCCGATCCCTATTGTGTGGGGTCTGGGTAATGGTGAGGGTTCTTGGAGATATGATCATTACATTCATGAGATTAGAGAGTTGGTTATATCTTAGGGCACTGGTCTGAGTCATATTTCAGGGAGCATGTCCTTGTTGATAAGCATGCAAATTGGGGGGTGGATTTGAAGTCTATTTTTTGTGATAGTGTAATGCCAGATTGTGGCATTCCAGGGAGTTTCTCTCCCCTCTTGTTGTATCACTATTCTTCCTCTCTTTGCTGATAAATCTGTCTTAATTTATCCAAAAATTAAAAAAAAAAAAACCTAATTGTATATAATCTGTCGAATGGTAAGTTATTGGCATTGGGATTAAGTTTTTTTGCCTAGTGGTCCTGTCTTTTCTCATGATCTAAGGTAATTTTGGACAAAATATCAAATACCATTTTTTCCTTGGGTAATTGCATTAATAATTTTTATCAGAATATCTCTTAGAAATAACAAAACAAATCTTAAAATTAACTTAAAAAATTACCTTTTTTGCAATTTTTTTGAAAAATATCGAGGTTATATAGATAATTTCTATAGTGGTTGCGTACATTGCAGGTAACTCTCTCCTTCCCATTAATATAATCTGGTTGGGGTATTCCTAACCCCTGCTTACCCACCAAAACAAAATAAAATACAATAAATGTTATAGTAGGAGCTAAAAGATATTCCACTAAAACCGGCCAATGTTTTATGCTCTCTATGTGACCAGAGTCCGGATTTGCTGAAATCTCTAATTAGAATAGGACACGTTGCAAACTGATTCTCCAATATTTTTGTTACTTATTTGAACGGTAATCTTCACTTAAGGCTGTTTACTATATTTAAAATTATTATTATTATTTTATTTCTTATTTCAGTAATCACTTATAACTCAATCCTTCATTTTATTTGACGACATCATCTTGCCTCTTGCCTCCATTAACGTGTTGCACGAGCTTACCATAGCCCGATTAAAAGGTAATCTTCTTCTATTACTTTTTTTTCTTCTTTCTCCACTGGATCATGAGTTTATAGTCTCTAAATTCCTTCTTCCTTACTGGATGGCAGATTACTCTAAAACTCGGTTAGAGGCAGAATACACGACCTCGGCAGATTCCTTCTTCCTTGTGTTTGTTTTCTGTGAATATTATACATATAAAGATTCAAGAATAGACGACCTCACAGCGAAACCCACAAAAATTCTGGTTGGTGGCAGATATATAAAGAATCAATATAAAGTAGAACCTATAGAACTCATCAAACCACAAAATTGGAGTTATAGGGAAAAAAGAAAATGAAAAGAAGGACAAAAAACAGAAGAAATGTAACCTGTGAACGGTTGGTCCAACAATAAAAATTAAATAAAGAAGGAAACGAAAACAAAAGGAATTTTTCTGCTGCCTAAGAAAGAAATCCATAAGTTCAGAAACCATAAAACTTTGATACAATAGAGAAAGAAATGAAATAAAAGGAAGGAACACTGAAACAAGAGAACTAAAATTAAAAATTGTAGATATTAAAGTTTACTGTTCAAGTAGGTAACAAAAATTTTGGAGAATCAGCTTGCAACGTGTCCTATTCTAATTGGAGATTTTAGCAAATTGCTGAAATCCCAATTTCAGAAGATCCGGACTCATTTCATAACAACTGTAAAGACAAGCCATTTTTGCTAATTATATATCATATAATTGAACTTTCCCCTTAGTGAAAATGCTTAAGTAGAGGCCTATTCTATTCTATTAGTACTCTCTTAAATATATTCTCCAATGACCTTAGGAGTCAACCGAAAAGAAATAAGAGTCTAATCATTATATTAGAGAAATATACATTGGTACTAATCAACACGTGACGTGATATATATGATGTCTAATAAGGTCAAAGGAGGATGTAATAATGGATATATCATAGATGTGTACCTATGTATTTACCAGAGCATCCTTTTTCAGCTTGGTTCTACATGCTGGGTTTGTATTGGCGTGATGTCTCTCAATTGAGACGGGAGATGATGGAACAAATTAATCCTATTATTTATTGGGAATCCCACTATTTCGTGCATGGTTTAACTCCACCGAGTTTGGCATGATTTAAAGTGTAACAAATCCAGTCATGTTATTGATTCGGAATTATGTCTTGGATCTATGTCTAACTCAGCCGAGCCAAGTCGCTATCCAATAGTCTTTTTTAACTTTGATCAATAATTCATGTGACTCACTCGAGTCTTGTCAATTTTGTAGATACACCGAAATAAGGATTTGTTAACCTTAAAAAGACCCACAGCAAGTTGTAACACTATAAGAATTTTTATTTATTTTTTGTTTTGACTTTGGGTTTTTTTCTTAAAATATTTATCACGTGAGCTCTCAAAAGCAATCACAACCCTAAAAGAGAGTTTAAAAAACTTGAGAGAATGAACACTAAAGTCGGAAGAAGATTAAACTTTAAACTTGAATTTTAACAATATAAGCCTTGACCTTGAAGATTGGATTGTATATTGTTTTTGTGTTTGTTTTGAAAAGATGTACTTTTGTTTTTTAATATTTTAATACTAGTAATAATACTTTTGCTTTAGAGTCTAAAATTAATTACATCTATCTTGTTATGGTATTAAAATATTAGTAGTTTGTATAATTTATTTTTTTGATTTTCAGGTAATAATACCATATAATAATCATATTTATCATGAAAATAAACAAAACTTGATCCAAATACTATATGTAATTTTAAAAATATTTACTGTATTTTATAAATAATAAAATGGATATTTCCCAAATCAGTTCAAAGTTTTGGCAAATTTGCCAAATAATGAGATAAAAAAAAATTATTTACGAAATCGGGTTTTTTATAGGTAAATCCTAAAAAAGGAGGTAATTAATGGTTAAATCATTTATATTATTCCTTTTATACCCCTAACCCAGCGAATTGGGTTAGCCGATTCTCTTTTCAATTCCATCTTCATCACGCTCCTAATATCTCACCCAATATTCCCTGATTCTTCTCCACGTGATACTAGGTAGAGCAATATGATACACAAAAGTGATAAGAAAGCTCACCACCAAGGGAATTTATCTAAGGATATAGAGCAAGATAGATAAGTTCACCACTCAATAAGCAACCAAAGAGATATAGATATCACCATTCTAAGAAAACCACCAAGAGATACAGAGCAAACTTCCTATCAAACAGAATCCACCGAGAAGATAAGAGTTAAAGAATAATCTTTCTTCAAAATCCAAAGGCTAAATGTATTCAAATATCAAAATTTTCTGCAAAATTCATACACAGTCATTGATTTATATAGGCTTAGGCTTAGAACAACCCTCCAAGCAAGAGTAAAGACTCTTCATAATTTCGTCCAATTTCAAGATAACAAAAATACAATTTCAAGACTTAAATAACTAAGATACTTGACCCTAAACTCAAAATACATCCTCCTAGGCTCATAAAAACAATTTTAGAATAAGAGAAATCACAAGAAATCTCAAAACTCGTAAACCTAGTTTAACCATAGTCAGCACAGACACCTTCTAGTAAAATGGTCATAACTTCCTCTACAAAAATCCAAATCATACCGTTTGAGGCATTGGAAACTAGACTCATAGAGATTTCCAAAGAGATATGACTTAAAGTCTAATCTGCACTAAGTTGGTATAGGTGTGTCTTGGAAGTTACCCAAAAACTATTGATTGAGAAGAGTTCTAAAAACCTTGCCAATGTTGATGATTTGGCTTGCCTCATCAGCTTGTAGTGTCATGGGACACTTGGATGTCATAATCTGAGGTGTCATGGGATGCTCTGGTGTCAAAATCCCTTAGTTGAAAAAGACATGTCCTCGAGTCCTATCGGTATATTGTTCATACATTTCCAAATGAAGAGCATCAATCATTGTAGCAATTACAACTAATTATAAGACCCGATCAAAATTCTTATCAACTCTCAATGAAGGAATGTCAATATGCATGGAATGGACAACACCACTCACAATAGAATTATAGGAGAAATCAATGGAAACAACTTCCTTAATTGCAATTGAATGGATATTGACATCATTGACAATGCATCCATTAGCACCATTTTCTTCATCATGATAATCATCATATATTGGTGTTCTGTAGTAGAAATCCCAAAGATCGATTGCTTCCGTCGTGATTTCTTTAATGTTTGGAATATCAACTTTTGCATCTAGAAGATCACGTTGGAACTTATAGTCCCTCTGAACACGATGGTGGTGAAAAATCTTTTCACTTGATGCTTGACTACAAATGTGATAGAAGGGGTTAACATCATCTCCTCCATCATTATAAGACTCACACTTTGAATTTTTTATGAGAATCATCACATTCGAAAGGTTCATAGAACTCAAGACGTTGTTGGAGTTGTTGCATTTGTTTTCTTCACTCATACAACTCAAGACAATGCAGGAGTTGTTGCACTTGTCTTCTTAACTTTGACACTTAGATGCCACGAAGGACTTTTTTACAAGCTGGAGGTGATTCGACATGATGATGACCATCCATGATTACTAAAGCTCTAATATCAAATTGATACTGAGTAAAACAAGAGGTCACACAAAAGTGATAAGAAAACTCACCACCAAGGGAATCCACCTAAGGATACAGTGCAAAATAGATAAGCTCACCACTTAAGGAGTAAGTAAAGAGATACAGATATCACCACTTTAAGGAAACCACCAAGAGATATAGAGAAAACTCTCCACCAAATGGAATCCACCGAGAATATAAGAGTTAAAGAAAAAATCCTTCTTAAAAAATCAAAGGCTGATTATATTCAAATATCAAAATTCTCTACAAAATTCATATACATCAATGGGTTTATATAGGCATAGGCTTGAAACAACCCTTCAAGCAAGAGTAAAGACTCTCAATAACTTTTTACAATTTCAAGATAACATAAATACAATTTCAAAACTTAAATAACTAAGATATTTGACCATAAACTCAAAATACATCTTCCTAACTTCATAAAAACAATTTTGGAATAAGAAAAGTCACAAGAAATCTCAAAACTCACAATCTCGATTTGACCACAGGCAGCATAGACACCTTCTAGTAAAACGGTCCTAACTTCCTCTCCAAAAATCCAAATCACACACCGTTTGAGACATTGAAAACTAGACTCAGAGATTTTCAAATAGATATGGTTCAAAGTCTAATTCACATTGAGTTGGTATAGAAGTGTCTCAGAAGTTACCCCAAAACTATTGACTGAGAAGAGTTCTAGAAACCTTGCTAATATTGATGATTTGGCTTGCCACATCAATTGTAGTGTCATGGGACACTTGGATGTCATGATCTGAGGTGTCATGGGACACTCCAATGTCACCACATCTTCTTTATTTTTCTCTGTTTTGAAGAACCCTTGCAAAATGGTACAAGTTGTTAAAAGTTTTCTACAATAAATTTTGCAACTCAATCCCATATAAAAGACTAAATACTTTTGGTTAGGATTTTCGATCAAACTCTGCAAGTCAAAACCATTTGGGATTAAACACTTGTCATTTAAAGCTTTAACTGTATAATGGATATAAGAAGAGAGAATGGAGAAGAAGCACATAAATTAGAAAAAAAAAGAATAAAATGAGAATAAGACAATAAAGAGAGATTCAGTTTTCTAAATATGTTGCATAACACTTCAAAAAATATGAAGAGGATAATAACTTCAAAAACCGATTTGAGATTTGGTTTCCAAATTTGTTTCACAACTCTTCAAAAAATCTGGAGTGGATAATAACTTCAAAAACCAATTTGGCATTCAGTTTCCTATTTTTTCTTGTAGTCAATTTAGGGTTACAAAAGTAATTAAACATCACACAAAAACGATTTGGCCACTAATTAATTGAACCAATTTGGGAAAAATCCAATAATAAAAAGTGTTATGATTCTCAAGTTGACACCAGTAACTCATGATTCGATTCAAGTTTACTCCTAAGCCATCTTGGCGTAAAAAAATCCAACCTCGGTTTCATTAATAATTACTAGAACACCTCCAATTGAATTGACTTGGAATATTCATTTTTGGAATCTTTTAACATACTTATGCCCAGAACGGATCCTCTCCTGCTGCCTTATGACCTGTTAAGGTCCTGTCTAGCAGGTGGTACAGCACGATTGGTAGAAAAAAGTGAATTACATTTTCTGAAAGATGATTTTCACTTTTTCCTGCCAATCATATTCTACCACCTATTAGACAGGACCTTACCGCCAATCATATCGATAGCACCTTAACAGGTCATGGGCGACAGGAGATGATCCTTTTCCCCTTACGACCCAAGGCAAAGATCCTCCCACTTCAGTGCTTTATAAAGTTGCAGATTCGTCTGCTACGATCTAATCATCTGGTATAGCCTCCACCTCCAAGAAGGGTGTATGATCCTTTTCCCCTTACGACCTAAGGCAAAGATCCTCCCACTTCAGTGCTTTATA
>JAOXJP010000008.1:4664881-4677058 GCA_025762735.1 Platanus orientalis | reverse complement strand
ATAAAATTTATGAGAAACTAATATATCGAAGAAACAAAAACAAAAATAACAGATTAAAGGTATGTGTAATTTTATTTTATTATTTTTATAATGTTTTATAAAAAAAGAAGAAGAAAAAAAAAAGATAGCTTAAGTTATAAAGCCTAGGGCTTTGTCGGGCCTAGCTTTAGGCCGGATCTTCCAAACTGATTTTCGATATGACCCATGCTGGGTTTAGGTTGTCACAACCTTTAGCCCCATTCTAAAGACTATGGGTCAGCCAAACCTAACCCAGCCAAACCCAAAATTTGACTTACAAAGACCTAGCCCTAATTTTAAGCCCAAAATTAAACTTGGGCTAACTTTGGTCCAACCCAGGGCCTACATATATAAAAGAAAATGGAAAAATATATTAAAGGTACCCATGAGTTTTTTTTTTAGTATAATTTAAATAAAAAAATAAAGAGAACCCAAGTTAGATTTTGATATATATAGAGGAAAACAAAAGCAAAAAATAAAAAATTTAAGGTTAAGGTAGCCATAAATTTATTTTCTAATATATATTGAAGGAATATTTATATACAAATTTTAAAATATATATATTTCTATAAAAATATATATAAAAACTCTATATAGGTCCAAATTTTAATTAAAGATTTTTTTAGTACAACAGTAGAAATTTTAGTATTCACATTGGTGCTTATGGACTAAGTTTAAGGGGTAACAAGAGTGATCACATGTGTGGAGAAAAATATCTAAACTTAACATTCTGTAGAGAATCTGGGAGAAAATGAGAGATAAATCGGTTGGTATCGCAATCTAGATCCACATAAGATGAGAAAAAGAGAGAGACGTGTCATTTTCTAAAACTCCTCATAAAAATGAAGGATTTTAGGGAGAAAGATTGCAAAGAGAGATTTTAAGGATGTGGGAGAGTTGGATAAGGGAAGAGAGACGTTAGAAGAGAAATATGAGAGAAATGAAATTTTATATATAAAATGTAAATTAAATTGTAAAGAGGAGAGAAAAAATATTAGAGTTATTTTAGGAGAGCTTTTATTATGTGGGAGACATGAGAGAGAGAAGTTAGAAGAGAAATATGAGAGAATTGAAATTTTATATATATAAATCTAAATTAAATTGGAATGAGAAGAGAGAGAAAATGATGAGATGATAAGAAAGATATTAAATAAGAAAGATATTATAGGAGAGATGTTTTAGAGTGAGAGATTATTGGAAAGAAATATTTTGGGGTAAGAGATTATAGGAGGGAGAGAGAGATAGAGAGAGAGAGAGACGTATTGGGGGAGAGATTAAAAGAGGGAGAGATTAGAGGAGAGAGAAACATGAGTGTTTTGGAAAAAATTCATTAACAAAAAAATTGAAAATTCATTAACAAAAAAATTGATTAGAGTGTCCTTGTGGATGAGAGATAATAGGATCCTGATACATATGATTCGTTGAGATGTTTGGAGGAAAGATATTATATAAGGTTTTAAAATTTCCTTACTTTTAGTAATTAAATGCTTATAATTGTTCTTAAGTTACTTATTTTAATAGGAAACAATTAATTGCTTGTAATTATCTCTTAAGTTACTTGTTTAAATAAAAAACATAATCAAGGGAAAATAAATTGAGTGAGAGATTTTAAGGACTTGTTTAAGGGAAATATTATAAATTGAGGGAAAGATTCATAATACAAAGAGGGGATGTGGAGAGCTTTTTTTTATAAAATAAAAAATTATAAAAGAAGACACCACATCTGCATGCCCTTTGGTTATGACGTGTCGCTTGGGGCTATTGTTAAACAATTAGTGCTTGAAATTGTCCCTTAAGTTACTTGTTTTAATAAGAAATGTAAAAATAAATGATTTGAGTGAGAGTCGTTTAAAGACTTAATTAAAGGAATAATAATATTTTGAGTTCGGTTTCAGGGTTACGCAGAGGATGTGGAGAGTTTTAATTTATTATTAAGTTTTAATAAAAAATTCCAGAAAGAGAAAAAGACACCATGTCCTTTGGGGCATCGTATCATCTGTGACAGAGTAAATGCTTACGGCGTGAAACAAGAGGGGTGGGGTAATGCACTTTTTGGTGGGGGCACGAAAAGGTACATCGCCCCACCTCCAATGGTTCATGCGTAAAAATTTGGCTCATATATTCCCGTCATTTCATCCCGCCCTTTGGTTACCACCGCTCCTGAAGCTACTCTTTAGACAAGCTACCGTAACCTCCCATTTGATGGGTCCCATTTTAGAGATCTTATATGGCAAACAAGATCCAATTTAATGATGGTAACCGGCCTGATATCCTCTGCGACTCCCCCCCTCTGTGATGCATGAGGGCCGAGGCAGAGGGGGGAATCAATTCACTTTTCGAGTTGTCACGTCGGGTCGGAACGGACGTGATATAAGTCCATTCCGACCCGACGAGATAAAGAACAAAAGAAGGAAAAATTGATAACCAAAAACAATGAAACTTGACCAAGTTCAAAAAAATCTAGTCTGACCCAAAATCCAGTTGAGTCGAGTCAACCTGATTCCAGCTTTGAGTCGACTCATTGAGTTTTACTGGTCTCTTCTGGTGGTGCCAATCTGCAATTTCTTTGAAAGTCTATCGAACATTGTTGTAAGTATCAATGGTATGGCAACTGAAGTCTAATTTTCCTTCACAACTACTTTACCTATAAATTTAGGAGGTCTGCTAGCAAATAACTGTTTATTATTTATATTATTATTATTTTATTTAGAAGTTTGAGATGCATGTTCCAAATGCGAACTGCTCGTAGAAAATATCCAAAATAGAAAAAACAACATAGGAAGGAACCAGCAGAATTAAAGAGGTCACATTTATTCCAGCAGGTGAATTCTCTCTATTCAACATAATTTGGTCCCTTTGCATGAGATTTCCTTTCACCTATAAATTAAAGACCCTACACTCACACTCACACATTCATCACCGATACAAAAAAAAAAAAGAAAAAATCTCAAACTTTCCATAAATACCAAAAAATCTTCCATACCTAGCCATTTCAATGTGGACTGATCTTAGTGTTTTGTAGTTCCTTTGTTTCTCCCTCGTTTTTTCTCCTTTCCTTTAATAAATTTTTATTCATTAAAAAAAAAAAAAAAAAATTCTACCATAACTCCACTCAGCCCAACAATGGTTTCTGAATCAAAGCGCGTCTGTGTGATCGGTGCAGGTCCTTCAGGGCTAGTTGCAGCAAGGGAGCTCAGGAAAGAAGGGCACTCTGTGGTCGTCCTGGAGCAAAACCATGACATTGGAGGGCAATGGCTATATGAGCCTACAGTGGAAAGTGAGGATCCCTTAGGGAGAAGGGCTAACCTAGAAGTTCATAGTAGTGTATATGCCTCCCTTAGGCTCACTTCCCCTAGGGAGATCATGGGCTATACTGATTTCCCATTTATTGTTAAGGAAGGTAAGGATACGAGGAGATTTCCCGGCCATAGGGAGCTGTTCTTGTATCTGAAGGACTTCTGCGAATGGTTTGGATTGAGGGAGATGATAAAGTTCAGCACTAGGGTTGAGTATGTGGGCATGATGGATTCTTCCATATATGGCAAAGGTATAAAATGGGTTATTAGAAGCAGAGAGGAAAAGTCTGAGAAGGTAATGGAAAATGTTTTTGATGCAGTAGTTGTGGCTACAGGTCATTATTCTCAGCCTAGGTTGCCTACAATTAAAGGTAAGTGCATTATTTTCTTTCCATGGAAATTATCCATTTTGTTCAAAAGAAAAAGTAGAGAGAGAATTTACAATATAAATAGAAGAAGTTGTGTTCATTATTTTATGTCCTTAAGGCCTGTAAGAATGTTAGGATAAAGAAATCAAATAAACAGAGTTTCAGGCTTTCAGCACACTATTTAGTATTTAGTAGTGTCAACCCTTTCCATGAGACAGGTCTCACACTAGGCCATGCTTTGAAAGCATCGAATTGAAATCGATTATTGGATCCACCATTACATCCATTCTAATAGATGGTTTCAGGAGGCCAACCTCAGTGAACTGTTTTCTCTATTATTTATGGGTTTTGGTGGTCACTTCATTTTGTTAATTCATAACTCATATGTATAGTTTGTTAAAGATTGTGTTTCTTTGTGTATCTTAAGGAATCGATTCATGGAGGAGAAAGCAAATGCATAGTCACATTTACAGGGTTCCCGAGCCATTCCGTGATGAGGTGAGTGAAAAGTTCTCTTAAGATCCGATTAGGTTAGAGGCCACCACAAAACCAATGCATAGTCACATGTCAAAATGCTGAAAAGATATTCTCCTGACGGCTTATGACCTGTTAATGAAGGTCCTGTGTCTAACAGGTGGCTAGCATGATTGGTGGGAGAAAGTGAAAATCATTTTAAAAAAATTGTATTTTACTTTTTTCTTCAAATGGTGTAGTGCCACCTGTTAGACAGGACTTTAGCAAGTCATAAGCAACAGGAGAGAATCTGTTCTGAAAGATTTCTTTGTTTTTAGTATTTACTAGCGAACGTGCCGGTGGGCACCTGCTTTTTTGGTCCGGTTGCAGCATGCACTCTTGGCTGTGAGTTTGAGTGGTCAGAAAGTTAAGTGAGATGAAACACTTATAAAAAAGGGGTTTTTCCCAAAACGGTTCAAAGTTATGGTGAAATTGCCAAATACCGAGAAAAAAAAGAAACTATTTCTGAAATCAGTTTTTTAAGGGAGTAAATTCCTTAAAAAAACAAAAAAGAAGGTAGTTAATGATTAAACTAATTAGATTATTCCTTCTATACCCCCAATCCACCGAAGTGGGTAACTAATTCATTTTTATATTTCATCTTCATCACTCCTAATATCTCTCCTACTACTCCTTTATTCTTTTTCATCTCTTTTGTTTTCTCTATTTCAAAGAACCTTGGCAGAACGACAATATTTTTTCATGGTCCATGGTTGTAGTCATGAAAGTTGGTTCACCCGAGAGATAAACGTTGGTGATTTGGATGAAAAATCTTCTATTTGATCAATCATTTTTTAAGAGGTCTCCATATAAAGTTTCATTTCCATTAAAATATATTTGACAATCCAAATGTAAATTTGCTGGAAGTTGAATAACCTTATTCAGCTTGGGAACAAGGAAGAAGACAATGATCCATCCTTGGTTTTTGTCTTTTTTGCTTTTTTTTTTTTCATTGTTGTACTTCCCTGAACACACAACACCTTGTGTTAATTAAACCTATGATCCATAGTGAAAGCTATCATCATACGCCGGCTTAAGAGATCATATCCTATACTTGAGATGATCCTGAATAGAAATATATCGAACTGATCAAATATCATCTTTAGATTTATAAAATTCAATTAACGGTTCAGAAGATTGTAGTGGCAACATATCCAAAAAATTAACAAATTAACTAAATTACCGTTTTCAGTTTTTTTTTTTTTTTGGGCCACATGTCAACCATTGAAATCTTCTAAACTTATATATGAACTTTAACAATTTGGAGAGGATCACGGGGGCATGGAAGTAGGGATTTGGTTTCCTATTATATCATATAACTGATTTGGGGTTAAAAAAATAATTAATAATCATTAAAAATCGATTTCAGAATTATTATTTTTACCTCGATATTTGACAATTTCATCATAACATTGAACCAATTTGAAAAAAATCCCTATAACAAAATCCAGTGGGATAAAATCCAAATAATCGAAAAGATAAGAAAGGGAGAAAGATAATGTAAAAGAGGAGTAGTTAAAGGAGAAAGTATGTAGGATGTAAGGGAAGATAGAATAGAGAAAAATTAGGAAGAAGTTGAGAGAGATTTTAAGAATTGATTAAGAAAAAGAAAAGAAGAAACTATGGGTGTGTGATTGTCCACGTGACATTTTTAATGTATTACATTCCAAGTAGAAAACATAGAGTGGTGCCACATAAAACAACCCTTTACTTTAGTGTATATATATATATATATATATTGTGTCAATCAATGGCACGCCTACAAATCTGGTCATCACAGGCATTCATTCTTGAGAAAGATATGGTCTTTGGGCTGACTCATGCTCTAAGAATTCTCCTAGCTGGACGCAGCAATGAGTCAAAAATGCTCAACCTGAGCTTGACCCACTTATTGACAGAATTAAAAATGCCAACCCTAATCTGAAAATAACTTGCGAGTTAAACAGGTTCATCGGCCAAGTTGGGTCTAGTCGGGTCAAGTCCCGGTTGATATGTGTTAATTTACACCCGGCCCAGTTTATTAATTTAGAGGGGCAAGCCATGAAGGTTTGGGTGGGATGACGAGCAAGTCAATAATTGCCGCTCCTACTTCTAGGTGAGCATTATCAAATGCCATGTGCTCTGGAATTAGGTACGAACAAATCTGAACTGACACGGTTCAGACGGTGTCAGGGACAGACACATCAGCCCTGGAAAAGTGAGTTTCACTTTTTGGGGGCACTGACATATCTGTCCTTTACACTATCCTGAGGGCTTGATATCCTCTGCGATACAGCTTTGTGTGACGCTGCATCAGTGATGCAAGACACAAGGAGGTGGAGCCCATTCACTTCACTTTTTGAATGGGCCCCACCACCTTGTGTCTTGCCTCGTCGCAGAGGATAACAACTCCATCCTGAGGGCTCTGAAAGTTGTGTGACTAGGCCTCAACCCAAACAAGACCCTGAATCGGCCAAGTTGGATGCTCATTTGGTCCCTGTTTGGGCATTGGGTCTAAAAAATGTCATTTAAAATAAATTAATTTCTGATTAAAATAAATTAGTACTTTAACATCCATATAGATCGATAAACATGGTTAATTAGTACTAATATACCTAGTCACTAATAAGCAATCACAAGTTATCATCTACAGATTGTGGTGGTTGTGGGAAATGCAATGAGTGGACAAGATATATCACTGGAGCTTGTGGGTATAGCAAAAGAAATTCATGTCAGTGCAAAGTCCCATGATATTTCAGAGGGCTTATCTAAAGTTATCTCCAAATATGACAACCTGCACATTCAGCCACAGGTACCCCTCACCCACACCCACATACAGAGACTGCAGTCTTATTTACAAGTATTATACATATGGTTTTACTTGTTTGAACCTTCTGTAATTGGGATTAGCTAAAGAAATAACTGAGAGAAATGAAATGCAGATAGACTCTCTTTGCAAGGATGGACGGGTTCTATTCATCGATGGCACTTGGATCATTGCAGACTCCATCATTTACTGTACAGGGTAATTATCATCTTACTCATAGGGCTTCTCTTAACATGTTTGACATTGTAGGTTTACTTACTGGTGCCAAGAGATTTCCATCAATCAGAATATTAGGCAAGCCATTCAAAAATTAGCACACGCTATGATCTGTGAATTTATGACACCATTACTGAATGGTTATCTCGACAAACTTTGTCATAACAGATTGATACCCTTCAATCACATTATAGGTCTAATTACCAAAGAAGAAAATCACACTATAGGTTTAAACTTACTGCTAACCTGTATCATCTGGCATATATTGAATTCCCTTTCAAGTCATTAACGTATACCTGAGGTTTATTCATTACATGAGGTGAGAGGAGAAATTGTATAGTAATAATAGGGTCATGCTTCTTATTCAGGTATTCATATGTATTCCCATTCCTTGACACCAAAGGAATAGTAACAGTGGATGATGAGAGAGTGGGACCACTATATGAGCATACATTCCCTCCATCACTTGCTCCCTCCCTCTCTTTTGTGGGCATTCCCAGAAAGGTAATCTTACCATCTATGACCCATATGATTTCCAACATTTTCATATTGATTAGAAACCTAGGAGGCTTAAACCATAGAAGGGACACTTAACAACTGTATACTACAGGGTATGACAAGTTCCCTTACTTGATGTAGATCATAGGCTTCCCTTTCTTTGAATCACAAGCAAAATGGATAGCTCAACTCCTGTCTGGGAAAAGAACACTGCCATCATATGATGACATGATGGAGTCCATTAAGGAATTTTATCGCTCAAGGGATGTTGCAGGCATACCAAAGCACAATACACATGATATCGCCAGTTTTGAGGTAAATGATCTCTTCTCTGCCCTGTTTGCTGCATTCTTCAGTTGTTGAAACAATATTAAATCCACAACATCTGATTCAATCCGTTTAACCTGCGTGTTCATACCGCCTATGATTCGTCTTCCAGTAGTAAATAACAGCATTTTTCCATTTAAAGGAAAAAAGGGAAGGTTAAGATCACTGTCATCTAGAGGTGTAAAATTGAAGTCACTTTATTTTAAGGTTCTATCTTGTGTTTTGCATTTTTTGAGTTTTATGTGTAACAAATTCTCCTGTTTTTAGAGCTGAGAAACGAAAATCCCTATACTTGACCTTGTAGCTTTAAAAAAAAATGCACTAAATACATAAAATTTAATCACATCAATTGAATTTGTAGTTCTTCCATCAAAAAAGAAAAAAATGAATATTAGTTCTTGGGAATTTTCTTCTACTGTGATGCTGTTAGTTAAAAGATTTAACATTCTACATTGTTCTACTATACTGATTTCTCTTGTGCAGTACTGTGACAAGTATGGAGACCACTGTGGATTCCCACATATAGAAGATTGGAAGAAAGAGCTGTGTTTATCAACGTTAATAAATGCTGATACCAACTTGGAAATTTATCGTGATTCATGGGATGACCATGAACTGCTTCAAGTTGCCTATCAGAGTCCCCATTTCACCCAAACTTGAACCTGATGCGTTTGCCCTGTGAAGCCCAGCATCCTCCCACTGGTGATTTGCTTATAATTAAATTATTATTGTTTTGCGCTCTAATTCATCACTCCGGAATGCTGGAGAGCTGGAAAAACATGGATTTATAAGACCTCCCTTCAATCTTTTGGCAAAGTTCACTTTTGTAATTCATTTCATCAATTTTACAAGATTTTCTCGTCACTATGAAATAGTTTGTGTATGGTGTGTATTATGTTCTTAATGTGTCAGTTATAAAAGACTCCTTAGATTTCGAAGGATGGAGAAATCAGAGAAGGTCCATGACCAATTTTTATATGGCTTGTTAAAGGGAAACATATTGGCATCTGATTGAAATCAGGTTCACACCTTACCCCACCTTGTATTGGCATGTATCACATCGAGACCAATCTGACCATCACATTGAAAAAATTATTTACTCTCTTTGGGTGAGATATTTTCAATTTTCAAAGTGATGTGTCCCCCCTGCACGTGGGAGGACTTTAGTTGTTCGTTAAGGGGATGCACCAAATCCTGGGTGGTTTTCCCAACATGACATGCCATGAATTTAATTTCCATATTATATGTTTAGAAATTAAAGCACATGCTCAGTTTATTTATTTATTTAGTGAGAGCATATGCTAGATTATCATAAAATCATAAATATCTTTGGCTATAGCCTTATAGGGCAGGTTGCTCGGGCTTGGGCCTAAGAATAACATTTGGGGCCAGGCCATGAATTGGCTAGTATCAGTGTTGTCACGACTAGTCAGCCCAGTCAATTGCCAGTTGACGCAGCCTGGAAGTGGCATTAAGATGTGCACGGTCTGTGGGCGAGGCAAAGGTGAAATTGGACAGATTTACCTCCACGGATGAATTTGGTGAGCTTTATTACATGAATGAATTTGGAGAATTTTATCTGCAAGGACAATTTTGGAGAGCATTATTCGCACGGATGAGTTCGTAGTTATTGGTCCCATTGAAGGGAACACAAACACACTCAATTATAAGAGGTTGAGGGGTCCATTCAAGTGAATGCATGCATACACAACTATAAGAAGTTGATGGTCCGTTTAAGGGAATGCAAGCATACACAACTACAAAAAGTTGATGGTCCATTTTTTTGCCATCAAAAGACAAAGACATTTTGCAAAAGAAGAGGAAAATCGTTGAAAGGAATCAAGGAAATGTTGCTCTTGAACTGAAATTTTTCACGCCAAGAACACCCTCAACTTGTGGTCAATATTGATGTATGCTGGGTTTGGATCTCATGCAAACCGGGTTGGTTCTCAAAGACATGTGGTTGGACCAATAAGTTGGTTTGGCTTATGAGTTGGCCCACGCAACAATCTTAGTGGAATTTGGTGGACCAAAAATCAAAACTGCATCTAGTTTTTTGTTACTTTCATAGAGCATCAAATAATTTTATTAGTGTTTTATGTAAGTGGTGTTAATTGGCATGACAAATGGGATCTTTTTATGGAAAAGAGTTGTAATCTTTAGGGAATTAATAGTTTAATTGGGAATTAAGGGAGTTTGTCAAAGGAAAATGTTAATAATCATCTATTATTAAGATGTCTATTATTAATGTTGTTTAGAGGGTTTTGTAGAGAATTTCCTCCTCACTCCCTATATAAAGGAATTAGTTTGTGATATAAAAAGACATGAAATATGATATGAAATTATCTTTAGACTCTTAGGTGTTGAAGATCCACCTTTGGCACTAAGGATTCCACCAATATCAAGTTTTGTATGGTTTTTGTTTTTTTTAAACGACCAAGACTTTTATGATTTTCCTTCAAATTAAACCACCCTTTCCCTCCTGAATCAAGTATATGGTGTCATGCCTTGTCTAAGGTGCACCACCGTCCCACTTCCTCATCGCTGCTTTTGGGCTGTGTCAGCAGTACTAAATATTGCATGTACAATACGAAGGAGATCAACATCATCCATGCAGAAACCCTTCACTCCATTGCATTCGGAATTGGGGGAACGTATAAAGGCCCTGTGCTTGGCCTTAAGCTGTTGTGAGTCTTGTGACTTTCAATGAGGTAGGCTAAGGGGGTAGGGATGTCTTGAGCCTTGCCCAAATAATGATACTGAGTCCGAGCCCAGCCCAAGCCTGAACTTAGTCCAACACATTCTGCCCAAACTCGACCCAATTTAATAAATTGGGATTTGGGCCGAGTTCGGGGCATCTCAAAGTTACAACCCAAACCCTAAAAGAACAAGACTTATAACATAAATAAGTAAAATCAGAACCTAAACAATCTGAACATACCTTCCGTCGGGATCTGTACTTACAGTTTTTTAAACGCCTATTATTTCCAGCACAGTTTAAAAAGATTGAATATTTATCAAAAAATAAAGAGTTTAACAAGATTGAAGAGCCGTGGTGCTACCGTAACCCTATCAGCTTCAAAAACCATTTCTCCCACTACAGTTTGCACAGATGAAGTGCCCATATAAACTACTTTGTTCTCCATATTGTATCATCTCTTATCCGTACATGTGAAAGTCCATAAAGATTGTGATGCGAGCTGGGGTCATGGAGCTTTAAACTACGATGGAGTAAAAGATGAAAAAGAAAAAAACTAAAGGTTTTATGACCATCAAAGAGGGGTCATTCGAAGCCTTCAAATTTCAAGCTATGCATCTCTCTTTTTGATATAACAGACACAGAGAAGATTGTGAAGTTCTTTAGAAGTGGGGTGGGAGGTTAGCATCCTTCCCTTGGCCTCTGTAAGCTAGCTCCTACCAGATTGAGCTTTCCAAAACAATGGAAGGTCATCTGAGAAGCCTTGACGGCAGCTGCAGTGTGAAGAAAAGAATCTGATATATGATTAGGGTTAAAGTTGTTAGGTTTTAATTATACACTGTTGGATTTCATTTAATCCAACGGGTGTATAATTATTTAGGATCATGTTTACTTCACGGCAGGGCGTGGGCCGGGGCAGGGAGGGGGAAGGTACTTCAGGCTAAGCTAAAATAAGTTATGATCAAGCCTGGCCCCAAAATCACTTATGGATTAAAGTTTAAGCCCGATGTTGACCCCCCCTCCGCCCATTCTTTGGGCTGAACAAGTTGGGTTTCAGGACAGCCCAACCCAATTCCTCCTCCCCCTCACTATGTTTATATAAAGGGGTTAACATACGATGGAAGATGGCATGAAATTTGAAATGAAAATATTTTTGGACTTTCACATGTAAGAAGGCATGTGGAATATACGTACTTAAGGGAGGCATGAAGATTTTGCCGTTAAGAAGTTTTGTATTGTTTATTTTTTAAAACATAACAATAAAGACTTTTATGGTTTTACTTCAAACTACACCACCCTTCTACTTCCAATTTAAGTACATGGTGTCATGCCTCATCGGGGTTGTGCCATCCTCCTGTGCCCATATCACGTACCTGAATTCGGGCTGATATCCTCTATGCCACCCCCCTGAGTACTCAGAGAGGGATCAATTCCCCT
>JAOXJP010000008.1:4651267-4664781 GCA_025762735.1 Platanus orientalis | reverse complement strand
AGTGTATATGCCTCCCTAAGGCTGGCTTCCCCTAGGGAGATCATGGGCTATACTGATTTCCCTTTTTTGGTTAAGAAAGGGAGGGATATGAGGAGATTTCCCAGTCATAGGGAGCTGTTCTTGTATCTAAAGGACTTCTGTGAATGGTTTGGATTGAAGGAGATGATAAAGTTCAACACAAGGGTTGAGTCTGTGGGCATGATGGATTCTTCCATATTTGGCAAAGATATCAAATGGGTTGTTAGAAGCAAAGAGAAGAAGTCTGAGAAGGTAATGGAAGAGATTTTTGATGCAGTAGTTGTGGCTACAGGTCATTATTCTCAGCCTAGGTTGCCTACAATTAAAGGTAAGTGCACTTCTTTCTTTCCATGAAACTATCCATTTTGTTCAACAAAAAACAAAAAGAAAAATTACATTATCAACAGAGGAAGGGTTTTTTTTTGTGTGTGTGTGCGTATCATTATTTTATGTCCTTAGGGCCTTTGAGAATGTCCATTTTGAAATATCAAGGAAAAAAGAAATAAAACAAACAAATTTTCAGCACACTAATTAGTAGGGTCAACTCTTTCCATGTATAAGCAGGCCTCACATGAGGCCATGCTTTGAAAGCATCGGATTGGAATCAATTGTTGGACCCACCATTACAAGCATTCCAATTGATGGTTTCAGGAGGCCAACATCAATGAACCGTTTTCTCTATTATTTATGGGTTTACATGGTCTCTTTAGTTTTGTTAATTCATAAATCATATATATAGTTTGTTAAAGGTTCTGTTTCTTTGTGTCATATTAAGGAATGGATACATGGAGAAGGAAGCAAATGCATAGTCACATTTACAGGGTTCCTGAGCCATTCCGTGATGAGGTAAGTGAAATGTCCTCCAAAGATCCGATTAGATTAAAGGCCACCACCAAACCAATGCTTAGAAGGCTAAATTGCGGGGTTAAACCATTTTTAAATGCGATACCGATTTCCCACCCCTTTGAATTGATCATAATGGATGAATCATGAATATAGTCTATATACAATGGTGAGATTAATTAGGAATATTATGAAGTGGGTGTTACAAGAGGTGGGAGATGGGAGAGAGCACATGTAATCCGCATCAGATTTCTTTGTTTTAGTATATATATATAGATATGCAATGGTGTTCGGGTTGATTTGAGTCCCGAGAGATCTCTTAGGTAGGGGCAGCAATGAGTCGAAAATGCTCAACCTGACCAATTTATTGACAGTGTTGAAAGTGCCAAGCCTAATCCGGAAAGTAATTTACGAATTAGATAGGTTCATTGGTCCGGTTGGGTCTGGTCTAGTCAAGTTCAAGTTAATATGTGCTAATTCACACCCGACCCAGTTTTATAATTAAGTAGGGGCAACCCAGGCGGGTTTGGGTGGGTTGACAGTTTGGGTCAAGAATTGCTGCCCCTACTCCTAGGTGAGAATTATCAAATGTCATGCATGTCTTGGGTCCTCTGCAAGTTGTGACTGGGCCTTAACCCAAACCGGACTTGAATCGACCAAGTTAGAGACTCATTTGGTCCTAGTTTTGGGCATTGGGTCATTTTACAATAAGAATAAAAAATTTCATTTCATATTATATCCTAAATTTCTGATTGCTTAACAAAAAATTAAAAAAAAAAAAAATTAATGCCCTGATTAGAAAATAAGAATTCTTTAACATCCATATAGATTGATACACATGGGCAAATTAGTACCAATATATCTAGTCACTATTCAGTAATCACTACAAGTTATCATTCTACAGGTTGTGGTGGTTGTGGGAAATTCAATGAGTGGACAAGATATATCAATGGAGCTTGTGGGGGTGGCAAAAGAAATTCATCTCAGTGCAAAGTCCCATGAAATTTCAGAGGGCTTAGCTAAAGTAATCTCTAAATATGACAACTTGCACATTCGTCCACAGGTACCCCTTAATTTACACATAAGATACTGTAGTCTTATTTACATGTATAATACAGATGGTTTATGTGTACAATTATACTGACAATTTGGATTAAGTATAGAAAATAATGGGAGAAAAATATTGAAATGCAGATAGACTCCCTTTGTGAGGATGGACGGGTTATATTTGTCGATGGCACCTGGGTCATTGCAGACTCCATCATTTACTGTACAGGGTAATTATCATCTTAATCACAGGCTTCTCTTAACATGTTTGACATGGTAGATTTTACTTACTGGTGCCAAGAGATTTCCATCAGTCAGAATATATTGGGCAAGCCATACAAAAATTAAGTGGGTCCATCAACACACTTTGTCATTAACAGATTGATACCCTTCAATAGATCTTAAACTTCCTGTTAACCTCGATCATCCGGCTTGCAGACGGTTGAATTTTCTTTCGAGTTATTAACTAGTACCTGAGGTTTCTTGGATGAGACATGATGAGAAATTGAATGGTAATAATATGTCCATGCTTCTTATGTAGGTATTCATATTCATTCCCATTCCTTGACACCAAAGGAATAGTGGCAGTGGATGATGACAGAGTGGGACCACTATATGAGCACACATTCCCCCCATCACTTGCTCCCTCCCTCTCTTTTATGGGCATTCCCAGAAAGGTAATCTTACTATCTATGACCTGTATGATTTCCAACATCTTTCATATTGGTTAGAAATCTTGGATGTTTAAACCATAGAAGGGATACTTAGCAACTCTATACTACAGCTTTTAACAAAGCTCCCTTACTTGATGTAGCTCATAGGCTTCCCTTTCTTTGAATCACAAGCAAAATGGATAGCTCAACTTCTGTCTGGGAAAAGAACATTGCCATCATGGGATGACATGATGCAGTCCATTAAGGAATTTTATCGCTCAAGGGAGGTTGCAGGCATACCAAAGCATAACACTCATGATATCGCGAATTTTGAGGTAAACGATATCTGCCCTGTTGCTGTATTCTTCAGTTGTTGCAACATTAATAATACATCTACCAACAAATTTGGTGATTATATTAGGCAGGACAAGCCTCTACATATGGTTTAGTAATTTAATAATTGTTTCCCTGCTGTGATAATTGAATTTGTGATTGGGGCAGCATTCCTACTCTTGGATGAGTGGTTTGCAGCACCCTGCAATTTGTGGATGTCATGGGTTCAAAACCAATTCAACCCACTTAGCCTGCATGTTCATATTGCTGGCAATCGATCTTAGCAGTATCCAATACCATATTGCCATTTAAAGAGAAAAAGGAAGGTTAAGATCACCATCTAGTGGTGTAATCTTGTAGTGACTCTGTTTTAAGGTTCTATTCTTCTGTTGTGGTTTTATGTGTAACAAAGCCACTGTAAGAGCTAAGAAAAGTAAAGCCCTATATTTGACCTTGTAACTTTTTTCTTTCTTTTTAATATGAAATACAAAAAATTTAATCATATCAAATGAATATTAGGTCTTGGGAATTTTCTTCTACTGTGATGCATTGAGTTAAGATCTAACATTCTACATTGCTCTACTATCTTGTTTGCTCTCTTGCAGTACTGTGACAAGTATGGAGACCACTGTGGATTCCCACATTTAGAAGATTGGAGGAAAGAGCTGTGTTTATCAGCTTTAAGAAATGCTGATACCAACTTGGAAACATATCGCGATTCATGGGATGATCATGAACTGCTTCAAGTTGCCCATCAGAGCCCCCATTTCACCCAACTTGAACCTGATGCCTTTGCCCTGTGAAGCCCATTATTCCACTGGTGATTTGCTTATTGTTAAATTAATTTCGTTTTTCAAACTAATTCACCACTCTGGAATGCTGGAGAGCAAGAAAAAAAAATGGATTTATAAGATTTTCCCACAAGTTTTCAATATTTTGGCAAAGTTCAGTTTTGTAATTCATTCATCAATATTACAAGGTTTTCCCACAACTACTTATCATCACTATGACAGTTTTTTGTGTATGGTGTGTGTTTTGTACTAATGTGTGAGCTATGGAAAATGCTAAATAGATTTTGAATGATTGAGAAATCAGAGAAGGTCCATGACCAATTTTTATATTATTTGTTAAAGGAGAAACATATTGGAATCTGATTGAAATCAGGTTCACACCCTACCCCACCTTGTATTGGCATGAATCCCATCCGAAACCAATCTGACAATAAAAAGGCATCCTCTTGGAGAAGCTGATCATGCGATTCTCTCCGCCAAGAACAAATTCATTAGTTTCCTGAGCATGCATGATGAAGCCACAAATTTAATTTCTACACTGATACGTTTAGAAATCAAAGCATATGCTAAGGTTATTTATTTTTTTGGTGGTGGCATATACTTGATAATTATAAAATCATAAATATTTCTAAGTTACAGGGCTGGTTGCTCAGGCCTTGGGCTTAATAATCACATTAGGGGCCAGGCCAGGCCATGCCATGCCATGCCATGCATTGGCTGGTATAAGTGTTGCCAATGACTACAGTCAGCCCAGCCAGTTGCCAATACTAAATATTGAGCAATGTCAAGGAGATGAACCTCATCCATGCAAAATACCTCCAGTCCATTGCATTTGGAATCAGGGGAACCTATAAAGGCCCTGTGCTTGGCCTAGAGCTGCTGGGACTCTGAATAAAAGTAGGTTAAGGGTCAATCAAGGGATAAGAGAGGTCTCCTTAGCATTTCTCTTGTTTTAAACCTTGATAAAAAAGAGTTTAAAGGAGACATAGTAGAATATATATAGGGGTGATGTAGATCATATGTTTTCACAGTTGGAATTTATTTATGTTTAGTTTAATTTATTTTATGGATAGGAAAATTGGTTACAGGTTAGTTGTTATAGGTGAAGAAGGGTTTTGAACTTATCTATGTGATACATACCTCTAGAGACTTAACGAGCTCAAAAAGTTAGTAAGTCTACAGAACCGGAACTGCAAACTTTAGGCCATGTTTGGCAGCCACCAGTAATGAAATCATTTCATTTCAAATTCCCAAGGCATTTGAAGCTGTAATGTGATGGTTGAAAATGAACTCATTTGGATTCATATTGATTTGTTAATGTATTGTTTTTCATTTATCACCAAAATATGAATGATAACATATATCATTTTAGGAGAGTCTAGAGTTAATATAGTACTCCCCCTCGGGAGGAATACTCTTGGATATGACATGCACACTCCGGGCACTACAAGGGGAAAATAGGTGCGAGACCTAGGGGAATAATTGTGTTCACGGGGAATTGAACTTGTGACTTAAAACCTGATCTGATACCATATTAAATAAAGCAATTAACCATAAACCAGGTTTTAGGAGAGGTTAGAGTTAATATGCTTAACATATATTTTAATAATTTCATTTTATAAAAAACCTAAGATGACTTTATTTCTAATTTTTGTTAACAAATCATTATAAATCTGAATGCGTTCATTTTGAACCATCACCTTATGGCCATAAATGCCTTGGGATTTTTAAATTAAATGATTACATTACAGGTGGCTGCCAAACACGCCTTTAGTCTTTTCCTTCTTCATAATAGAGGAAAAGGTTTGACAAACCTTCGAGAAAGCAACATGGCTCAAAATGGGCCCCTTGATGTAATCGCATTGATGTTAAAGGGGATTAAGGCCTCGTGTTGAGCCTCTCGCTGAATAATAATTTCTATAAATGTGATTGTTTTTTTTTAATTTTGTAAAAATTAAAAGAAGAGAGGTTTGCCAAACAAATTATATAGCAGAGGCATTTTAAATCTTAGACGAGGTTGCCCTGATTAAATTCCAAATGGAATGGCAGTCCTTCCTTGTACATGAGAAAGGTGGTCTACATAGCACTTTTCTCTAGCAAGTGCACAATCACGACCTATTGTTTCATTGTTTCTGTCCAACACAAAAGTTTTTATGTTTTTTTCCTTTAATCATTTTCTCCATGCCAGCCCTGATATAAAAGGTGTTGACTCCCCTCTACACCAAAGTTTTGAAATGACTTAGGAATGACCACTCCTTTAAAGCTTTTATGATGAATGGACCATAATATCGTCCCTTCCCTAAGCTACTTAACAAATGAAAATAATAACAATAATAAATGAAGGTTATAAAAATATAAAAAAAAGGTTATGGTCCAAAAATCATTATTTCAGAAGATTTTTTTTCTTCTTAAAAGTTGATGCTTTACAGCTAAAATGGTTGAATTAGATTTAAAATCTCTGGAATGAAACATTTTAACTTGGTTGCATGGTATGTGAATATGTGATATAGTCGTAAGCATGAAATAGGAATGAGAAGAAGATCACGTCTTCTACCCAAAAGCAGAATCTTGAATCCAAAAGGAATAACAGGAAAAAACCAAAGAGAAAACTGAATATTTTATTACAATTCGTACGGTACAAACAATATTCATATCCCCAAACACTAATTTACCTAGTGTGTGTGTGTATATATATATATATATATATTGAAACACTGCAATTTAATCCTTTTGAATGGTCTTTTTAAGTTTTAATTACACGGTTCAATCCATGATCATACATTGTGAAACTCATTGAGATAATTGAAACGAGTACTCATTCATTCTATTTTTAGGATCAAAAGATATCATGATCTAAAAATTAGACCATCTTACAATCCTTTCATTTTGACCTTATCTTGTTCTTGTGTTCTAAGAATTGTGTTACAAATTGTTCTACGTTAGTATGTATCATCCTAGATGTAGAGCCTTACTTTACAGTCTAGTTTGTTTTATTTTCACATGATTTATGTTTCTAGCTTGGACCTTAGGTCCTTCTATCACAACCCTACAAGAAAGAGTCTGCATCCTCAATGAGTACGCATGTCATAAGAAAAAAAGGCATCTAAAGGGTGTGCAGGGTGTATTTATCAAAACATCTTTGAGACTGATTATGCACATATGGCTAACTTCTTAACGCTGCATGGCAAAGGATACCTGCTCACAGTAATGCTATCTTAAGATATGCTAGTAATTTTCAAGCTCTGGAGCTGTCATATTTATTTATTTATGGTAGATAGAAATTTCATTAGAAGTAAAGGCATACTATATGCCAATAAATCCCTTTCCATCACCATTTTAAGCCACTGCAGGGATTTTGAAAGCCAAGTTAAAGCATTGGTAATCTAGTACCAAACTTAACTAGCCAATACATGAGCATTTTCATTAGCTGATATCTGCGGGTGGAGAATAGACCACATAAAAAAAATTAAGAACTTTATCTCTACTATCTCTAGTAACACAACCAATTTCCCAAGGAGGATCTAAAGAAAGTTGACTAATGCAAATTAATTATGTTTAGCGCATCTCCTTCCAAAACAATTTGCCTAGATCTTATCGCCAGTAATATGGAGACCCTTCAAAGTCTTTCCAAAATTTGGGGGAAGTGAATAAAACTACTTCTCACTCTAGCCACAAACATTTTCACCTTTTCATTTTTAACAACTGCTCCAATGTCCAATCTCTGCCATGCTTTGTTGAGCAGAAAGAGCTTCGTCAAGGTTGATTTTTAGCCACCTTGTTGGAGGGGACCAAAAAATATGAGATCATACTCATCTTTAGCTTTTTATGAATGATCTACTAGACTCAATTTAAGCTCCTTGAGATCTTAGAGGATCATTTTCAAAAGTTATGTGATCCATTTTTTTTTTTTAATCAAATATACCAACTAGCGATGCTAATGCTTTCCCTTACATTCACATGAACATTATTTGGGATAAAAAGTTTTCTCTTATAGTAGATGTTCAAAGGAAGAGAAAAGAAGCAAACCAGTCCTTGACCACCAATGGATTCCGACCGAGACAGTGAAGAGTCAATTCGGACTATTGTATAGGGTACTAGCTACCACTATTCACTTTTCTTTTAATGAGATTTTCTCTTGTTGGGAGAGCCTCCTACAAGCTCTCCAAAAGAAATATTTTACTGGATATTTAACCTCCATACCTTATTTCATGGAAAAGGCAGGGGATTTGGTGAATTTTAATTGGTTTTATTACGTGGCTTGGGGTGGTTACTTGATAGTAAAGAAGCCTTGTTTGTAGTAATGCTATATGATTCTATCAACCCTTGAAACACAAATTTTTCCAATTGTGAAACATAACTTCTTCCAAATATATATATATATATATATATATATATTCTCACACTTTCTTCAGGTTTCTGTCAAAATCTTTGCAAACAGACATGAAATTCTTCTATGCCCAAGATTGATAAGATTTGCTCCGGGATTCAAAAATAAATAAAAATTCTTTAGGAAAAGATATAGATTTAAGCACTTTAACTTAAAAGAGCATCAAATTTTTGCATTAGTTGTTTGCCTATTTTGCAAGTGGAGCTAAACTAAAAGCATGAATATAACTAAATCCTAGACCACATTTTCCTTTGTTATTCATAGGGCTCTCCCATTTGCCAAATTAATTGTTTTTATTATCTCCAAATTTACCGACCAAATGACTTTGTTTTTTAATCAATAGCACTAAAATTGTCTTGGTAAGGAGGAATAATATCATTTTGTATGAAGGAATAATAATGCCTTACTTCACAATGTATATATGAGGGGAGGCCTACAAATTAACCTAGGTTGAAGCTGATATTGATAATTTATCATTTAATACTATCGTAATGTTATAACAGTCCTATAATGCTAGGTTAATGGCAACGTACGTTATGGGCTTACTATTGAAGATCTTTTATTTATTTATTTATTTTTAAGATTCATATCATCGATCTATGAACCAATTTAAAAGACATAGCCAAGACCGTCTCCAGCAAAAAGGTGTTCGATGTCAATCAAGCACCAATTTTGCACTAACATGAGGTGGAAAAGCCAAAAAGATGTTTTTTTTTTTTTAAACCATGAATGGATTTAAAGATGCAATTCATTTTTTGTCACTTATCAATACAAAATTGGTGTTAGACACTTTTTAGCTGCTGTCTAGTTTTGAAAACTGGACAGGACCGGACGGTCTAACCCAATTTAATCATACCAGTTTCTTAAAATGGTTTTATAGAAGCTTAAAACAGTAACCTACCAAAAATCACATATAACTGGCAAAATCAGCCAGCTTTTGCATTTTTTATGAATTCGGTTCACATAAAACCAATTAGTTGTTATTTTTTAGTAAATTAAGAAAAATATATTAAAAAAAGGAAGTGTTTGTCCAAATTTCAATCCTACCTTCTTTGATTTGTTTTATTTTTTTGGTATTTTATTAAATTTTTTTGTATATCTAAAATTAGAAATCCACTCATAAGGGTTCCAATGCATTATCAATTATTTTATTTTAGCAAAAGATCAGAGCTTAAACAATGTTTCCGCAAGCATGTGCAAACAATCTTGTTTGAACTGTCACGTAAAACAAAAAACAAGAAAGAAAGCAATCCTATGGTATTGATTGGGTTTTTGTCTGCCTTATTTTTTGCTACATGACAGTTTGAGCAACATACTTACGTTTTCTTAAGGAAAGTTGTCTTTTAACACGAGGGGGTTTTTTGGTTTTTGTGTTTTATTTGTCATGCTACTTAAAAGCTACAGTAACATTTGCTGCAGCTGATCATTTGGCTTTTTCTTAGATTTGAAGCGAACTGCAATTAGATCATGCAAACTGATGGTCAAACCTGGACCGTCCATCTTATCAGTCCGGTTCTCAAAACTATAATAAAAAAATTATAAAAAAAAACGAATAACGGTCATTCAGACTGGAATGTCTCATTCAAAATGTTAGGTGTCATGGGGTCGCGTGAGGTGGCGTTTCTTAACATGAGATCCGTTTCGACTTTATATCTGCCCATCATGATTCCGATGTAAAAAATTTCCATTCCCCCCAATTAGAGGCTCTTTGCCCAAAGGCTTCGGCTGTTTTTCCTCCAAAGTTAGGGCTGAAAAATGGGGCTAAAACTCCCTCCAAATTTAGCACAGATTGAATTTAAAGACCTTTTATTTCTCTCAACCAAACCATGGAGAGCACCTCTTGGCATCCTTGAGGTAGCCAATTGCTTTGCACAGAGTTTGCAAGCGTTTTCTAGGGTCTTCCTGCTCACTTCTTCCCAAATTCTTAATTTGGTTAAATGAGCAAACAGGTGCCCTAGAAATCGTTTGTTTCTCTCCAAATTCCTCTTATATGATGGTCAGCTCTGCTGGTATGTTCGTACTAGTTTCATCCTTGCCTTTTTTTTTTTTTTTTTTTCTATTTTTTATGGCAATTTATAAAAGAGATAGTTTCTGTCAGTTGGGCACCTTGGTATTTTTTTGGTCAATAAATTAATCATAATAATGATAAGAACAATAAAATTTAGAGCTTTGATATCAAGATTTCAGATACATTTCTGTGGTGTTTCTTTGTTATAGTTCTTGTTGTTATATTTTGTTAAAGTGAGCTAAGAATTATGCTATATGGGTAAATGGGTAGCCTATAATTGTGTTCTCCATGCTCTGATTTTCTTTAGACAGCTATTATTAGAAGAAAATGTGCAGCCTGGAAATTCGATTTACAGGTACTTTTATGGGTTCTCTTTAATTTTTTTTTTTTTTTTTTTTACTTTTATTTATAGTCATGATATTAGTCTTTTGGAAAAGATGGATATCTTTTCTTTCTTTTTCTTTTTTTTAACTCTTATCCATACTCTAAAATTTTCAAGGTCATGTCAGATCAAGCAGTTTTAGATTTTGAATGATCAAATCTGTAAGTGATTCAGTTCATATTCGTTTATATACTTTTTTTTTTTTTTTATCCCATAAGAATGAAATGCACACCATGGGGATGGCCGTGATTGTTAAGAGTAGGATAACAAGTATCCATAACTCTAAATCAATGAAATGAAAGTGTGAGGACTTTTTTTAATTAATATTTTGTGGACTCAGATGAGAAGGCTATATGGAAATTCTCTGATATCTAAAGAAGAGCTTTCATAAAAGCAAGGTGGGAAAGAGAATGTAGGCCATTTTCTTTCTCTAAAGTGACATTGAGTGAAAGAGAATATGAAAGCAAAAAAATACTCGAAGGTATGGGTGATTGGTATCTCAAAATGCCCTGAATTCTTTGAACAATTGTAAAAATGTCCAATTTCTGACTCTATAATCAGAATCATATTATTTATGAAAATAGCTTAAATCAGCACCTCAAAATGCTCCATATTTCTCCAAGAAGAATCACAATAAGGATATCCAAACTCCAAAATCTAATCAGAGATGAAACCTTTTTTGGGTAAATAAATCATATATGAAACTTTATACCTGGAAATGTCTTAATTTGTTTCCCGGAAAAGGTCATTTTCATTACTTAAAAATCAGCAAAAAAGGGAAAAGCAGAAAATATATTTTCAAGGAAAGAATAGTTGGGTATTTGTAAAATGTTTTATAATTTAATGGATTTGGAGCTTGAATTCGTAATCTTTAGGTACTTATTCATTACTTTTTTCTTCAGGTAGTCTACTAAATCAATCAAAATGGGATTGAAAATATCAAAGCCAGGGCCAGCAAAGGTTGGCAATGTGGGGGTGCTCCATAGCCCTTATCAATTTCTCAATTATCTCGCCAGAACTTTATACATTCGTCGCCTGGTCTCTAAGAAACGGAGGCGGATGCTTGTTGGAGGCTATGATCTTGACATGTCATATATCACGGATCGTTTGTTAGCAATGTCGTTCCCTGCAGAACGTATGCGGGCAATGTACCGGAATCCTCTTTGGCAGGTCAAGGATGTCCTAGACATGAGACATCAGGGACACTACAAGGTGTACTTATGCAACCCTGCCTCTTCCCTGCCTTTTTCCATTCAATTTTTTCCTTCCATGGTTATTTCACTTTGTCATTTCGGTTCGATTGTCTTTCTGTTTATTTCTATAGAAAGGACAATTTCACACCTTCTATAATCAACCATTATTTTAAACTAAGAAGATAGGAGATTACAAACAAACATTTTTTTATTATAAATTTCCTCTAGCAAATTGATTACATAGATATGTTAAGTCTTTGTAGGCTACAACAACAACAACAACAACAACAAAAAGCCTTATCCCTACTAAATGTTAAATTTGTTTAACTTACATGTTAAACATTCTTTGTAGGCTAATAATGTTAAATTTGTTTAACTTAATAATATCATATTAAATAATTTTAACAGAGCTGTAAGAAGTTGCCTCAGAAGGATCATGAGGTCATATATGGTTGAACAACATCATGGCCCTAAACTTACTAAGTAATTATTTAATCACATATTATTTATTAACAAGCATAAGCCATGAAATATTTTATCAAAATTTGGTTCTCTTTTCTTTTCTTTTCTTTTTTCTTCTATATATGAATTGATACACATGAAAATTTTCTTTTTTTTTTTCTTTTTCAAATAAAGTTTTCAACACTGTCATCATATTATTCATTTTGTCTTTCAGAAGAACTCAATGCATGTGATATTATATATTTCTATCAATTTAAGGATGTCTACAGATATTTATGATTTCTATTTTTTAGCATCACAGACCTGCTCATTTGTCAGGTGTTTGGAGTTTTATGTCTGACACCTTGCATTTCTATCTGGCACTGGTGCACATATCTTAGGTATATTTTTTATCCCTTGCATAATATGTAACTGTTTGATCTTCTTTCATGGGTATTTGTAGATTTATAACTTGTGCATAGAACAAAGTTATGATCCATCACATTTCCATGGCCGAGTGGAGATTTTCCCATTTGATGACAACCATGTCCCGCCTCTCCAAATGATAAAACTCTTCTGCGAAAGTGTGCATTCATGGCTATCTTTTGATCCACAAAACGTGGCAGTTATACATTGCATGGTATGATTTTCAATCTTTGGCATTTCATCTTTGAGATTATTCCAAGAAAACATTTGTTAGGCAACATTGATTTGTTTGTCTGGAAGCATGTTTCACAGTTTTGAAGATTTTCATTTTCTTATTAGTTTAATTTTTGGCCCAAGGTGAAATCTTGCAAAATCAATGTGACTTATCTGAGTCATTTTGGAAATATGTTGACTACTAGTGACTTGTGTTATCAACTGAACTATTTGCATATGGGTGGGACTATTCAACTGATTCTGAACCAGTTAAAGTTAAATGGTTCTCAGTTCAGAACATAGAGTTTGAGTCACATGAGATTACTTGAGTTACCAAGCTTATACCATATTTAGCACCACCCAAGTCAGCCTCCAATACCATAATTTTAAACCCTGTTTTCAATGATATTTCATAACAAAATTTCTCTATCCTGACCTAACTGTCATTGTTGAAAACTGAAATGATCAAATTTCTATAATTCTCTGGCATTAGACCAAAGACCAATATAACTACTTCTATTGTTCTGACATTAGTCTTCATGTTTGTGCCACTTTAAATTTTGCAGGCAGGCAAAGGTCGGACAGGCTTAATGGTATGTGCCTACCTAATTTACTGTGGCATGTCAGCAGAAGAAGCTCTTCATCTGTATGCACATAGACGAACTACCAATAATGAAGGAGTAAGTGTTTTATGCAGATAGAGGAATTATCATGCCATAGTAAATTTTCATGATGGGAATGCTTCCTTGGTCCACCCCATGGCAGACACATGATTTTTC
>JAOXJP010000008.1:4614937-4628443 GCA_025762735.1 Platanus orientalis | reverse complement strand
CCTCTATGGCCCAAGCCCCGGCCCGAGCCCGGTCTATAATTTGAGTGCTAGGCCTGGGCCTACTATGGCCTAGCCCAAGCCCGGCCCGTGCCCACCCCTACATAAAAGGGATGGAATCTTAGGGATGCAAATGAGCCGGATTCGATGCGGATAGTAGTACATCTGACTTTAGCTCATTTATTTTCCATGTACATTCGAATTCGATTATTTATCAAATGGATATTTGAAAATCATGTTTGAATTCAAATATCCGATTATTATAAACGATCTTGTCTTATTCAAAGATGGCCAATCCGAACAACCTTGAAAAACAGATCTCCTGATCATAGCCCTGAATTGAAAGAAATACAAGAACCTCACCAAATACAAAGTAAAGAAAGGGATCGAAGAGCACCTGATCTATAGAAATTAAAAAACCTCAGCCCAATCGGATCAAGCTTCGATAAGCGAAAGCGGAATCCACCGTATTCTCAACAACGGATTCAAGCATTTAGAACCTTGATTTCCTTGATCGTGAATGAAAGACCTCTTCCATTAAAACGAGAGTTTCAACGGATTAAAAAAAAAGGAAAAATTTTATAAAAAAACACTAAGTTAAGCAAATCGAAATAAGTTGATTGATCGAAAGTCAATAAATTACAAATTTATAAGCATCTAACATTGATTCGCTTGGTCTCTTGCATAGGAAATTGGAGAGAAAAGCGCCGGATAAGAGAACAATTGCATCTGAATGACGAGTGAAGAAAAGGAGTGGATTTCAGAGAGTAGAAATCGGCATTTATACTATCTCTCTCTCTCTCTCTATAAACGCCCTTCGTTCACGCCATTTAAAGAAGAAGACTGGAAGTCGATGGCTATCGGAGAGAGAGACAGAGAGATAACAGAGCAGATGGGGGAGAGAGACACAGAGAGAAAGACGAAGAGAGGGAGAGACACAGAGAGAGAGAGAGAGAGAGAGAGACAGGGTGAAAGATGGGGAGAGGGAGAGAAAGAGACGATGAGAGAGATAGAGAGATGAAGAGAGCAGAGCTGCAGAGACATGGAGAGAGAGAGCGTGAACGAAGCAGATGGAAGAGAGAGAGAAATATGGGGAGAGAGGCAAAGAGAAATACACACACACACAGAAGATAGTGAGAGGGAAGAGAGATGCAAGATAGAGAGGACAACGTCCAGGCTAGCGATGGCAAAGAAGGTGCAAGAGAGAGAAGGACGACGGCGAGGCAGACATGCGAACAACGAAGGGTAGACAATGTCAAGACGTGTGTAGGGAGGGAGAGAGAGTTAGGTTAGAAATTTTTTTTAAAACTTATATGATAAAATAGGGTTTAGTGTAGATCGTTGGATTCATTTTGATCCAATGGTTTACATTCATTCTCTCTATATATTAAAAAATATATTATATATGTTTATTATATTAATCAGATATCGGATATTAATTGGAGTCGGATACTTAACCGGATATTTAATCGGATTCAGATATTATCCGTGATAGATATGTATATATCCGAAATTGGTTCATTTATAATCGGATATTTTTTAATCGAACGGATATTTAATCGAAACGAATACATGTATATCTGTATTTACTTTAAACGAATACGAAAATGAGTCGGAGTCGGATAATAATCGGATACTTGCATCCCTAGATAGAGGGGTGTGATTTTCACAAGTTTGTAGCCCAGAAAATTTTGTTTTGAAATAATGAATGGTTAAGATGCAGAAAACAGCACTCTACTGTAAGAAGTTATAGAGGGGATGATCAGAATTGAATAAAAAATAAAAGGGGCAATAAATTATGATAAAATAACAGCAAATGTACCTGGTTATAGCCTTGAGATTTCGCTCAGAATAGGGACTGTAAGTCTTCAATCATGTACTGAAATGTCTGCAGAACTTTGCTCTTGAACAGCAATTGTTGCCTTAGTAAAGATGAATGGTAGCAAGAATCAAAGTGTGGGTGAAGAAGGGAGATAAAAGAGGAAAATTAGATGGAGGAAGAATGAGATGGAAGATGAGTTGCTAAGAGAAGAAGAAGAAGGATAAAGGGGAAATCGTAGGGATGGAAGTAGAAGAGGTTTAGAAGAAGAAGAAACTAGGGCCTCATGACAGCACCTAGGGGAAGAGAGAGAAAGGCTTACGCCACCTTGGGAAAACACCCAAATATTCAAAAAACTCTTAATTATTCCATGCCAAAATCGTTGGGGGTTTGTGGCCTTTAATAATTAATAGGCTTACAAACATGAACAAATTAGCATGTTTCTAAAAATAGAAACCCTTAAAATCTCCCTAAACTTATTCCTTAAGTAATACTAATAAAAAACACTTCTAAATCAACATACCTTCCTAAATTTTAAATCACTAAAGCCTTGGGGACCAAGGCTGTTGACCAGCACATTGTGGGTCCCCCTGTTGACCTTAGCTGCCACTAGAGGACAAAAAGGGAGGGGCTGTCAACTATGCCTGGTATACCCACATAGCGCTTGGTTTTTCAGCCTTTTTTACACAAACATACCCCTAAACAAATCTTAACATAAAAAAATGGCTCTATTTGCCTTATTACATAAAAGACACATTAAAATTTGTACCTTTCACAGTAGAAGTGCCTAAGTCCTCTTGTTCTTGGGTTTCCTAGCCAACCAAGCTGTGGATGCTACATCATTGGTGATCTCCCACTCTCTCTCTCTTGATAGATAACGATGAAAATTTTATTAGAAATTGAAAAGGGCGAGACACTGGTGATCTAACTTTTCTACGTCCTATGAAGGGAAGAAAAAATACCCAATCTCGTCCACTAACAGATTTTCGAATTCAAAATAATAAATTTTATGTTCCAAGCCTTTAAAATTCTTGAAAAAAAAATCACAGTAATCCATAAATCCATATCCTTTCACCTGGTATTTGATTTGTCACTAGCCATTACCATTGACTGTAAGACGTGTAACACAACTGTATGACATGGTGATGTCAACAGTCCCTCTGCATGTATTAATTTGTCATCAAATCATAGATCTTGCTCCTACCATTATGCTCAGATACCAAATTGACTTGTATGGTTCAATTTAGGGTTTGTGGAAGAGAAAAAGAAGAAAGAAGTGGATGTTAATTTCCCTTCTCATCAGGGATCTTATTACACACACACACACATGAAGACGATATGTACAATATTTCCAAGATGACATTTTTACCTTTACAACACACTCAGGGCCCAAGAAATGTTTATGCGAACTCTCTAGGTTTGGTATTGTGGTAATTTCTCTTTATTTAGTAACCTTCAGCTCTTTCAGTTTAGCTGACCTAGCTTCTGTGTGCTTGCACACCAGTGGGCAGTTTAGTTTGCAACATACTCAAATTTGCATAGCTCTAGCTACACACGTTCTGTCCTTTCTTTATGTTGCATATATTAGTCCTTCAGTTCCTTTGCAATGGGCTCCATAATTTTCTGCCTGGTCTGTTTTCCTTTTATGTTTGATTAACTGACTTTACTGGAAGAATCTCTTCTTAACAGGAGTTCTTCCTATTTGGATTCCCATTTGGATCCTGCATTTATGTCCTTAATCAAGGATCCTGATCAGAGACGCAAGGAACAATGGGAAAAAGCTGCTCAAGCACAGAGTAGTTGGAATTGTGCTAGATTGCTTGGATTTGGTGATCTTGGAGGACCTCCATTATCTGCTGCTGAAGAATACTCGCTTCATTCTAGATATCTTGCTAAGGCAAATTCTCTTAATCTTTCTGAAATTGCAGAAATGAAAATCGTGTAAGTATTTCTGTTATACCTCTTTTTTTTTTTCATGCATGCCTTTGATTTTATTTATTTTTGCACTTCATTTAATTAGCTTTGGTACTGTTTTGCATTTCATTTTAGTCATGTACTATCTAGTATCTGTAGCTGGTTACATAGGTCATCAGGTATAAGTTGTGATATTTGTACTTTCAAAATATATATAATTTTTTAAATTTGGATTTGTGTACCTGGTATAGATGGTCTTTTAATACTATTTTGATATGCTGACCTTTATTGTAGCTTTTCATTTGCTATTTCAGTTACCGTGGTGGGGTAGACACCGAGGGACATCCTGTAATGGTTGTTGTGGGAGCTCATTTTCTGCTGCGATGTCTTGATCTGGAGCGGTTTGTACTTTATGTAGTAAAGGTATACAAATTATGCCTTGCTTTTTATCCACACCGCCACCCCCTTCCAAAAAAAGAAGCCTTGCTTCAGTGTGGGACTAGTCAGCTTGTGGACATCTGCTGTCCAAATAAGCTGTCCAGGTGTCTGAGAGTTTTGTGGGCAAATGATAATCATCGTTGATTCATGAGTTAGGAACCTCCCCTACTCTCTTAATTCTGTTAGGAACCTCCCCTACTCTCTGTTAATTCTGTTTAGTTTTTTCCCCTGCTTGATTAAATGTTGCTAAATGGATGCCTTTCTTCTCAATTCCTTGTCCTGCACTGATGTTTTACTCGGGAGTTTCTTGGCTATGCTAATATTTGGTTTTGGCTTTTAGGACTGAAACTGTTCTTTTGATCATTAAATTTTCAGGAGTTTGAGCCCCTAATACAGAAGCCTTACACTATTGTTTACTTCCACTCTGCAGCATCTTTACAGCTGTAAGTATGGTTTGGTGGTCCTACAAAACATTTAGTCCTGTCATACATAACAATGTGAGATTGTTTGCTTCTTCATGAGCTATATGACTTGACTATTGGTGTGCATAGATCAAGTCTATATATTGAGGGAGAACTCTATAGAAAACACGTATCTTTTTTCTTCTTTCAAAAGAATAGAAAAAAGTTATTTGTTGGAAAAGTAAGAGGAGATTTATCACTGTGTAGCACTGGACAGTGAGTTATTTTATTTTTTATAAAACAAAACTGATTTTTTTTTTTTTTTCTGGTGAGGAAAAGTCTCGTTGCTTAACTTTTTACTTTTGGATCCATAAAGAAAATTGTATTAAAAAGAGAACGGGAGAATGCACAAGAGGTACATCCCCCAACAAGGAGGCAGCCTTGGCTGAATACAATCGACTCCCATGGTTTCTTTGCATAACTTGGGCACTTGATATATTGATTCTGACTGGAAGTTGTTTTCATATAACATTTTATTTTAAAAAAAAAAAAAAAAACAGCAACCTTGTGATGAATTTTTAGCTTTAATACCCTCCCCCCCCCCCCCTTTGCTACTCTTCTGCTGTCAATATCATTGCTTTCTTTATCCAATTCATCATTTGTTCTTGCTACCATTTAAAATGATGTCAGGTTTTTGTCCTGATTAGGTTCTAAAATCTGGATGTATTGACCATCTTTAGAAATTCTTTGTATTTTTAATTTTACTTAATGTTTGTGGACTGAACAGTCAACCAGACCTGGGATGGATGAAGAGATTGCAACAGATTCTTGGTCGGAAACACCAGCGTAACCTGCATGTATGCACATTTAAATATCCCATATGACTATAATCATGCTGTGCTCTAAATCTGATTTGTTTCCTATGATGTAGGCAATTTATGTTCTTCATCCAACATTTGGATTGAAAGCGGCAATCCTTGCTCTGCAATTGTTTGTAGATGGTGAGGTGAGTCTTAAAATATTTTTCTCATTCATCAAGTGATTGGAAAAAATATGCCAAAGATATTGTGTTTTCTCTACTTATTTTCCTGCAATTGGAAGGGACCTGAAGATAACTCCTCTTTGGAAGCTTACAGACCTGATAACTAAGATTTCTGACATTGCTCTTTAGGTGTGGAAGAAAGTTGTATATGTTGATCGTCTTCTGCAGCTGTTCAGATATGTTCCTCGTGAGCAATTGACCATTCCCGATTTTGTGTTCCAGTTGAGTTTTCTGTTCTTTCCTTTCTAATTAAATTATTAATTGGAAAAAAAGAAATTGTGGGGTTGGGCTTATGCCCTATTAGTTATGACCATATGTTGCACTTTGTCCCAGCAAAACAAATAAATATAAAAAAGGAGTTGGGATTGTAGGTCACAATCTGTAAGGATGTGGTTTTTGCAGGCATGATCTTGAATTGAATGGAGGGAAGGGTGTTATTGTGGATCCCAGAACAAAATATGTATATCAACGGCCACAGGGATGACATTAACACTTCTGGAGGGCGATCAAGTGGACACATGCTGTGCAGGATTGGGATTTCATTAACTACTTCTTCCCCCCCTTTTATTTTCTTCTGTACTAGTAGCTTCCTCCCATTTTTTTTTTTCCTAATATGATGGTCTTTGTAATTTCTGAAGTTGGAAATAAACGCCTTTCCCTTGTGTATTCTGGGCAATTTTCCACCCTGAAGTTAGGGTTGAGTTTGGTTGAAGGTTGAAGATGGATTGTTTATGAGTCTAAACAATAATGTATTTTGGTAGAATTGAAAGTGAGTTATTTTTTCTATTATTCTCCTTTTCAATATTGATGTTGTAGTAATTGTCATTATTTTGTCATTAAAAATGAGGAGAAAATTGCTGTATCCGTTAAAGCCCCCAACCAGTGAGCTAACTGGTGACCAATCTAATTGTTTACGAACAGAATTTACATTTCATCGACCAAATAAACATGGTATGTTTGATAAATCAGGACCTGAGGTTGCAATGGTGTGTTGATCCAGATATACACCCGTGGGCTTAAACTTAAATTTACATGTAACGAAACTCCAAGGTATGGTTCAATGGTTTAAATGGCCAGGTTGACTGGTTTGTTTGGTCCATCGTTTAATCTTGGTTAGATGCTTTCCAGGTTGGAGTACAGACCAACAACTGGCCCTGGTCCTGGAGTATGCCGACCCCTTTTGAGATCCAAACATTGGTTTGCAGCATTTAGCTCATGTAGCTTGGGGCTGTTCTGGTAAGCTATCATCGACAATAATAGAGCTTGTTAACTGCTCTTTTGTTCTAGGTGATAGATTCGAAGTTCCGTACCATCCAAGCATGAAGACATAAGATCCCATTGACAAAATAAAATTAATAACTAAGTGGGAATGGGTGGTCCGGCAATCGAAACTGGCACCCTAAACGGTTCTATAGAAGCTTTAAACGGTAATCTGCCAATAACCACATATATTCAACAAAACTGGTCAAAACCAATGGAAATTGGATTTTTACGAATCTGGCTCTAATCAAACCAATCGGTTTTTTATTTTGTAGCAAATTAAGAAGAAAAAAAAAATAGAAATGTGTATTTCTAAATTCCAATTCCACTTTCCATGAATTGTTTTTTTTTTTTAATTTTTTGATATGTCTAAAAATTATAAATACACCTTACCCGCTCGATGGCTGGTCCAGTTCTCAAAACTATGCTTGATACCATTTTGTGGTTCATCTGAATAATCTTAGCATTAGCATTCCTCGAACTTCTTCCTTACCTAGTTTCATTTTTTCTTCATCCCTACCTTTTTATATGCCAGACAGGTCTGCAGTGCCAATTTCTAAGCTTCCATGACCAAAATATGTGTTTGTTCCTTTGGCTCTGTTTTGGTTAACAAGTTTAAATGACATTAAACAGAAGCTGCTGTCAAAGAACGGCATGTGTGCAAAAATATAAATTTCAACACTGGGCAGGAGTCGTACACATGTCATGCACCACGTGTCGTTCTTTGACCTCAGTTTCCATTTAATGTCATCTAAACTTCTTGTAGAGGATTTGTTTTCGAAGTGAGATAGTGGAGTTTGTGTTTACATAGATGGAATCATCATAGATTACATAAAAAAATAAAAAAAAAGATAGAATCATCGTAAGGTGAACTCACTGGCAGATAAAACAATAAATAGCATGGAGGGTATGCAAGTTACAGAACACCCTTGGAGTCCACACAATAGCTACCATAGACGTGGCCTTGAGTTGCAAGTGAATTATTCACGAATTATTCACTGCTTGTGGTTTTTCCTGTAGCCTATTCCGAGCACGGGGGCAGGGTTGTGCTGCTATGACCAAACACTCTCGACCCTTCAGACTCCCCAAACAGAAAAATGACACTTTATATGCCCCTATTCAGATCCTGCACCACCCCAAGAACACTGTTACAGCTCCACGCCCATCTTTTTATTACTGGGCTTCACAGAGATACACTTGCTACAACCAAACTCATTGAATCCTATGCCAAGATGGGTAGCCTTGAATCTGCTAGACTGGTCTTTGGCACCTTTCAAAGACCGGATGCTTTCATGTGGGGTGTACTGATCAAGAGCTATGTATGGAATCTCTTCTTCAAGGAAGCCATTGCACTGTATTACGAAATGCTGTATCAGCAACTCTCTTTGAGTAGTTTTATATTTCCATCTCTTCTTTCAGCATGTTCAGGTCTTGGTGATGTGGGCATGGGTGGGAATGTCCATGGGCGGATAATTAAGAGTGGGTTTGAATCGGATGTCGTTGTTGAGACTGCACTGATTTCTATGTATGGGGAGAGAGGCAACTTAGATGATGCTCGAAGGGTATTTGATGGAATGCCAACAAGAGATGTGGTTTCTTGGAGTTCAATCATCTCGAGCTATGTCCGGGATGGACAAGCCCACAACGGGTTGGAGATATTCCGCAGGATGGTCTCCGAAGGCATCGAACCCGATTCCATCACTATGCTCAGTGTGACCGAAGCTTGTGCCAACTTGGGGTTTCTAAGACCAGCTAAGGCAGTCCATGGTTATGTAGTGAGAAAGGGGATAGAGAATGGAGAGTCATTGGAGAATTGTCTTATCACCATGTACAGCAAATGTTGCGACTTATGTAGTGCAGAGAGGCTTTTTGAGAAGGCAGCTTGCAGGAGTATTGTTTCATGGACTGCGATGATTTCCTGCTATAATCAGAGGACCTGTTTCCGAGAAGCATTAAACATTTATGTTGAGATGCAAGAGTCTAGAGTGGTACCCAATTCAGTAACTATGGTGGGTGTTCTTTTTTCTTGTTCTCAGTTGGGCTGGCTCAAAGAGGGGATGTCAGTGCATGGTTTTGTTATCAGACAAGGTATAGACCCTGATTTGGATCTTGTGGGACCAGCATTAATGGACATGTATGCCAGTTGCGGAAAGCTTGGGGACTGTCAGAAGGTGTTTGATGCAATCCAAGAGACAAAAATAGTCTCATGGAATGCAGTTATAACAATTTATGCTCGGAATGGATTATCAATGGAGGCATTGAGACTCTTTGTTCAGCTGCAGACACAAGGACTGTTTCCAGACTCGTTCACCCTGGCAAGTTCCTTGTCAGCCTGTGGAAATATTGGTTTTTTGGAGCTTGGGAGTCAGATCCATGGTTATATTGACAAAACAGGCTTCAACACTAATGAATATGTTCAGAATTCTCTCATAGACATGTACTCCAAGTGTGGATTTGTGAGTACTGCGTACAAAATATTCAGTAAGATTCAAAGGAAAAGCATTATAACATGGAATTCCATGGTTGGTGGATTTGCTCAGAATGGTTGTTCAGTAGAAGCTATTGGTCTCTTTGATTGGATGCATTCCAAAGGTCTAGAGGTTGATAAGGTAACCTTCTTAAGTGCCATTCAAGCTTGCTCACATATGGGTTATCTAGAAAAGGGAAAATGGGTCCATCACAAGCTCATAACGTATGGTATTGAGAAGGATTCCTATGTTGATACTGCTCTCACTGACATGTATGCAAAATGTGGAGATCTTCAGATGTCTCGGAAACTATTCGATAACATGTTAGAGAGAAGCGTGGTATCATGGAGTGCTATGATAGCAGGCTATGGGATGCACGGTTACATCAATGCTGCTATCTCTCTCTTTTCTCAAATGGTAGAATCTGGGATAAAACCAAATAGAATAACCTTCATGAGCATTTTATCTGCATGCAGTCATGCAGGGTCCGTGGAAAAGGGGAAATTCTATTTCAATTTAATGGGGGACTTCAGTGTGGAGCCCAAGTTAGATCATTTTTCTTGTATGGTTGACCTTTTAAGCCGAGCTGGGGATATCGATGGAGCATATGGATTTATCAAATCCATGCCAGTCCCTGCAGATGCTAGCATTTGGGGTGCTCTGCTTAATGGATGTCGAATCCACCACAGGATGGACATTATCAAAAGCATTCAGGGAAACATTTTAGATCTTGAAACAAATAATTCAGGACATTATGTATTACTATCTAATATATATGCTGAAGAAGGAAAATGGGATGATTTTCGTAAGGTGAGATTGATGATGAAAGATATTGGTCTGAGGAAGGTTCCTGGATACAGTACAATTGAGTTAGATAGAAAGATCTACAGATTTGGAGCAGGAGATACATCTCATTCGCAAACAAAGGAAATATATAAATTTCTGGAAGATCTCAAAATTTTAGCACAGGAACAAGGTTTTATGCTGGAAAGAGATCCTCCAATGCTTGGTACAAGCAAAGGTCCCAGGGGCAACAATGTTAAGAGTCACAGTGAGAAGCTCGCAATTGCATTTGGAATTATCAACTCTAGTCCAGGGACAACACTACGCATCTCAAAGAACCTTCGTGTTTGTTTGGATTGCCATACTTTTGCAAAATTTGTGTCTAAGATCACAGGCAGAGAGATCATCATGAGAGATTTGAATCGGTTCCATTATTTTATTAAAGGGAGTTGCTCTTGTAGAGATTATTGGTAACAGGTTTAATTAGAACCAGTGGCAACACCTAGATATATAAATATCCATTCATATGTATGGTATATAAATCTTATTGGCATTAATTACCCAAATAAATTTGAATAAAGTTGGAATCATTTACTCTGATTTCGACCAATAAACAATTAGATTCAAGTCCTGATGGCCAATCTAGGGCACGAGAGATTCACATCTGACAGGCATGCTTATCTACCAGACTATATCTAGGATATTTCTTTAACCTCTTTCCTTAGCAATAGCTCTTATTATGGCTGCTTCATCCCATTTTCCAGCAACATCAATAGCACCTGGATTCTCAGGTTCTACATCCAGGAGCTTCCTTCCAACAGCCTCCCTCATCTCTAAATTTCTATAAACACAGCAAGCAGCAAGCAAAGCACGCAATGCAGAAGCACCTTTTCTTGAGGCAGACATTTCACATGAATGATAAACTTCTTTTGGTAGCTTTGTTGATCCACAGTTTGCAAAACTAAAGATCAACCCTTGAAGCACTTGAAATAACACCAAAAATATTTAGAGAGAACTCATAGAAGGAAATATGCTTCATGGGGATGTGTCCTTTGGCGAATAGGCACATGAAAGTAGTAGGTTTGAGGGGTTGGGGTACCTTCGGTGTTCCTTGGGCTTGCTTTGTTGCTATTGGGCCCAAGGGATGCCGTTGTGTCCCTTGGGCCTAAAGCTAAAGGGTGTGATGCAAAGGCCACAACCGCCAAGTTTGGCAACTTCGACTTTAAAAGAAATTTTAAAAATAACCAAACATCAACAGTTAATGGTGAAAACCTTATGAAAATTTTAAGTAATTTTCAACGTGGATATGCTCAAATGGATTAGCCTTATAAGGTTAGGCCAATTTTATCCTTGACGTAGGTTTGCCCACTCGTTGCAGTCCCTATCTTCTTCAAGGACTAGAGTAAAAGGCGTAATATTGCCTCAAGGAAAGTATAATCCGTGACTTGGGCTTGTCATTTCTATCTTGTATCTTAGTTATTGATTTTATCTGACAGACTAGTAATCAAATGCATTCTAAGAAGCAATTGTTATTCTATTCATTCTACAAAATAATTATGCCACTATTTTTGGGGTCCCACATTTGATTTAGATATTCATAAGACTTGTCCGTTAGAAAATGTAAGATATGAGAAGAGACAAAGATCATGAAAGTAACAATGCTCAAATGAGCCGGATTCGATGCGGATATTAGTATATCTGAATCTGGCTCATTTATTTTTCATATATATATATATATATGAAAAGTATAATTGTATTTGTATCGGTTAAGTTTATTGAATATTAGATATATCCGAATATTATAAACAAATATCTGATATATAATCCAATATTCAATTAACAGCTATCCAGATATTAGTAAAGCCCTAAAATTCAAAGCACACAAATCGAAACACATTCTGCCAATCAAAAAAATCACTAGAAAATTATGGAGCGATAAAAGTCACCTAAACCTTCTTATTTCCTTGAAAAGTTCCATAAAAATAGCACAAAAACATCGATCATGAGACTGTGAGAGCTTCGCAAAATAGCACAAAACCAAGCAACAATACCATCATCTGAGATATTAGTCATCATTGCCTGAGATGTTGGTCATTGTTGCCTAAAGCTAAGTGACTGAGTAGAGGCCGAGATAGCAAGACCTGAGAGTGAGTTTCCGATGACCGGACTTGAGTGTGAGAGTGAGATTGAATAGCTAACAACGAGACCTAAGACTGAGAGTGAGTAGTCAACGGCAAGACCTAAGAGTGAGAATGTAGACCGTTGGATTGGTTTTGATCCAGTGGTCTACACTATCTCTCTATATATTTATATATATTAGAAAAAATATTATATATATATATGAGAATGATTGTCTGTGTTGACACAAGCTTATTTCAGTGTGCCATTGATTTGACACATGATGTGTTTTTGAGTTTGGTGTCTCTTTTTTCACACCTGAACACTTTTTTGAACCCTAAACACATCATGTGTCAGCTTATAATTCACTATAAACACTACATACATTTTGTCATCACAGAACATTTTCTTCCATATATAAATAAAATTGAATTCAGATATTTTGTCAGGACGGATATGTATATATCTATATTTGGTTCATTTATAATCGGATATTTTTTAAACAAATAGATATTTAATCGAAACAGATACATGTGTATTTGTATTTGCTTTAGACGAATATGAAAATGAAACGGATTCGGATAATATCATATTCGGATAATAATCAGATATTTGCATCCCTACCCTCTATTATGTTCTTAATGAAGAATTCAGATTGCAACTAGTAATCAAATTTATTTTTAGGATAAAACATGCCTAACTAGTAGGTTGTGTTGTTAATTGGTGGTTTTGCAGTACCGTGAGATTAACCCTTGAACACTTGATATTATCATCTAGAAATGAGCACTATTTATAGAAGTTATAAGCAAAGTAGATACTTAAAAGAAAAAGAAAAAAAAAAAGAGATTTTGAAGTGTCTAAAACATGGGTAAGACTCTTTTATTTATAGATTTTGTATAAGTGTTTTTTTTGCCAATAGTTATGACTAAGGTTTGCAATTTGTGTTAGAGGGTCGGGTTCGTGTTGTGTCGAGTGAAGGGTATAACACTAAATGAGTCAACCCAAACATGACCCATTTATTAAACATGTCAAAACCCCTCAACCCTAACACGACTTGTTTATTAAACAGGTAACATGACACGACACGAGTAACCCGTTTAATAAACAAGTCATGATGGGTTGACATGGACACGACCAATCTCAACCTGTTTAATAAACAGGTAATGATGGGCTGACACGAACATGACCCATCTCAACCCATTTAATAAATGAGTCATGTCGGGTTGACTCGAATATCCAACCCAATAAAAGGGGTCATATGACTTA
>JAOXJP010000008.1:4567171-4590282 GCA_025762735.1 Platanus orientalis | reverse complement strand
AAGCTTGTTAGTTTCATGTATATATGTGTGTGTGTGTGTGTGTGTGTGTGTGTGTGTGTGTGTGTGTATGTGTGTGTATATATATATATATTTAAACAAATACAAATATTTAGCTAAAGCAGATGTATACATATTTGTATTCAGTTTGTTTATAAATGAATATTTGTTAAATGAAGTGAATATTTAAACATATCAATATAGATGCATCCATATTCACATTAAGCATATTGAATACGGATGCTTAGGCGGATAGTTGACAACCCTACATCCACGATGGATATTGCATTGTAATTTGTAAAGCATAAAAGAACAAAATGATCGTAAAAGAGATTTGTGTGGTTCAGCTTGGGCATATGTCCATAGTGGTAGAACTATCACTATTATTATATGATATTTTTTCTCATAGGGCCAAACCTTATTTATATGCATTGCTATCAATGGAAAAATGGAAAAATAATCGATGTAGGATTATTTAGAATCCCGAAATTATGGGATTGATCAGTTCCCAAATATTATATTAATACTCTCCCTCAAATTAGAGCGTGAATATCATGAATGCCCAAGAGATTTTGTTAAGACATCAGCTAGTTGCAATTAGGAATGTAGACAATTCAAATAAAGCCAACTTAAAGTTATTATTGCACAATATGGCAATCCAATTCTATATGTTTAGTACATGGAGGATTAGCAAGAGTCTTTTTTGTCATGAGAGGGGGAAACCAATAGGGTATGTGAGATGCCAAGATCCTGAAGTAAGTACTTGAACCAAATGATTTCACATGTTGAAGATGCCTTGAACATGTATTCAATTTCAACAAATGATTGAGAAACTATATATTGTAATTGACCATCAAGATTTAATACACCTACCTTTTAAGAATCATAAAATACCTTCATATGAAGAGTACTCTAAAAATCAATATCTCTCTGTTAGAAATAGATTTGAGGTAGCAAAGAATACGGTAGGCAGCATAAAGACTAGGCTTACAAGGTTTGTGAATAAATTGACTGAGAATTTAAATTGCATAAACTATGTAAGGCCGAGTAATGATAAGATAGATGAGACATCCCATTAAACACCTATATTGCGTAGGATTCATAAGAGGATCACTATCACTAAGGCTCTATCTGTTTCCCATCAATTGCCTAGGAAAGATAACTCTCAAAAACTAGCTTGGAATATGAATGAATGAGAAAATGAATCAAAATCTGATTTTCTTTCCGAATATTTTACGTTACCATAATGAGGATTCTTATAAAGGAAATAAAAAATAATATTTTTTAATAAAACAAAAAACAATTGAAATAGGGAATCGTTGAAACCAGCTCTCCCCGTAAGAATGCCCTTTTAAAGGGCAGCTTTCAACTGGAGGCACTGCAACTTCTCCTCCTAGCTAGAAACAACACAACCACATCTCTTCAACTTTAAAACAGATTGCAAATGCATCAATCTCTTATTTCTTGATGGCTCCACTAACGAAACCTATCACCATTTTTTATCACAAAATCTCTCTAGAGATCGTCATCACATTCAATTGCATGGGTAAATCTAAATGCATATTCTCTGCACAGGTTGTCGATTCTCCCCAACAGCGATGATGACACAACCGCAATTGGCTTGAATATATGTAAAATCATATTTTATTTTTCTTTTGTTGTTGATGGAGTGGAGCTTATGGCTTTTTGCAATTGAAGATAGCCTTGTGGAAGCTGCCAAGGCCATTGGACCAATCGGGCTTGACATAGACTGTCTTGTTCACTTCAACAAGTGCTTAGGTGTTGGAAGTGACCGTTGGAGAGTTTTTGTCTAGAAAGCAAAATGGTTGGAAAAAGAAAGTATATATAAATGAGAATACAAGGCATTGATCGAAAAGGCACAACATTAGAGAGTGGTTTTTCAACCTAATCATACGGTAGGAAAATGCCATTTCCTAGGGAAAAAAGACAATTTTCTTAGGAAAATTGAAAAGTTGACATGAAATAGATATGGCCTAAAAGTAAGGTTCAAATTCTGTTCGATGAGAAAATCAACATATCGTGTTCTAAGAAAACCAACTTCATCCAATATTTCATGAGTATATTTTCTTCTAGACAAAAATTTCCTTTTTCGACCAAGATCTTTAGTATGGAATTGGCTACAAAGGAGAGACTTTAAAGTATTGATGTCCAACAAATTATTGCATGTCATAAGTATATCATCTGCATAAACAAGCACAATAGTAATGGTTGTTCTTGATGTAGAAATAAATAAAATCAACTATTGATTGTTTAAAACAAACATGAATAAGAACAACAAAAAATTTGTAAACCAATTATGAGAAGCTTGGTTAAGACCATAAAGAGATTTAATTAGTTAACAAATGCCATTATCCTCTTCTCGATCAAAACTATGAGGAATATTCATAAAAACTTCTTCATCAAGATCACCATGAAAGAAGGCATTGTCAATATCTAATTGATGTAGAGTCCATTGTTTGATAAAGGGAATGGTGAGAAGACATAGAACAGTAACCAATTTGGCAATTGGAGCAAATGTATAATGATAATCAAATCTTGCAATCTATGGTGGTGTTTGGTTTGGATTCTAGAATATGATTCTAAGCTATAATCGATTCCATGCCATATTAGAGGTGTTTGGTTCGGATTCTAGAATTTGATTATACATAATCAAAATCATAATCAGGGACAATTCAAAATCACTCTTCAAAATGATTCTGTTGATTTTGTGTTGTGATAAAACAAACAAAAAACAAAAAAGAACTTAAATTAACTTCTTTACACTTTTCCTGTGAGGATAATGACAAATATTTGTGGAATCTAATGGTTGAAATACAATGTAAAATCAACTTCTAAAAATAGGTAACCAAATGGGATTATGGATTCTAACAATTTGATTCTAGAATCTGATTATGGGAATCCAAAATTATAATTAATAATTCGATTCTACAATCCGAACTAAACATGTGTAACCCTTTGCTACTAAATGAGCTTTGTAATGCTTAATAGAACCATCAGGATAATCTTTAATTTCACAAACCCACTTACAATCAATAGGTTCTTTCCAAGTGTAGTTCAATTCAAGTGCTTTAATCTCAGTAGCCATGGATTCACACCATTTGGGATTATGAAAGCAAAATTATGTGGATATATATACAAATAAGAAATGAGATATTGAAAGGAATGAGTAGTATCTAATGCAACTATAGAAGAAAAAAAATGAAGAACGTGAGAAGACCAAGAAAGGTGAAGAATGTAAAGGCATATGAAAATCCTTAAGATAAGGAGGATGACAAGGTCTAGAGGAACACCGAGGTGCAGGAGGAATAAGAGGGGTGGGTGAAATAGTGGATGAGATGTCATAAGAGGTTGTGGAAGGAACATGAGAGGTCTCAAAAACATGTAAGCCTAGAACATGTAATGGGGGCACTGGGCTAAATTGGTGGTGGTGTGAGGAATAGACCAAAAAGGAAAAAAGTATTCATGAACATTCCAACTAGTGAAAACAATGTGTCTGTAGGTCATAAACCCAATAGCCACATTGACCAAAGGGTTAGCCAATAAAAATGCATTTGATGGCATGGGGTGCAAATTTATGTCTTCTAGGGGCAAGATTTTGAGCACAACAAAGGTTCCCAATAATTCGAAGGTGTTTGTAAGCTAATTTAATAGTAAGAAGGGTTTCAATAAGAGTTATTCAAGAAAAAATAAGGGTGGGGAAACAAATTATTAAATAGGAAACAGTAAGAACATAGTGCCCCCAAATTTTTGAAGGAAGATTGGCTTGAGAGCAAAGAGCCCTAGCAACATCTATAAGATGTTTATGTTTGCATTCAACATCGTTATTTTGTAGAGCTATGTCAACGCAACTTCATTGATGGATAATGCCATTTTCATTTTAAAAAGTATGGAGAAAAAGAAATTCAAGCCCATTATCTATTCAATTTATTGTATGGAATGATGCAATTGAGTTTTGACCATCGCAAAGAAATTTTTAGGTAAAGGTTGAGTAGACAGAGTGGACACAGAGGCTCTTAAAAGTGAATTTACTGAGGAAGAGGTCAAATCCGTAATTTTTTCCATGGCAAAAGACAAGTCCTCAGGGTTTGATGAGTACATCATGTGGTTTTATCAAGTATGTTGGGAGATCATGAAATGTGATCTATTGAAAGTGTTTGCAGATTTTTTCAAATCAAGAATCATAAATCTGTGGGTTAATGCTACTTTCCTTGTACTTATCCCAAAAAAAGGAGCTTCAGGTTTGTTGGATTTTAGGCCTATATGCCTAGTAAGCAGTATTTATAAAATCATCTCTAAGGTTCTTTCTCTAAGATTGGGGAAAGTGATGGATAAGATAATTTCTCCTTTTCAATGTGTTTTTGTGAAGAGAAAACAGATTATGGACGACAATCTTATTGAAAATGAATGCATGGATGGATTGAAGAAAAAAAAAGTTCGGTTGGTGTGTAAAATTGATTTGAAGAAAGCTTATGATAGGGTTGATTGAGACTTTTTGAGGTGGGTGTTAAAGGAAAAGGGCTTCAATGTGAGATGGATTAGATGGATTATAGGCTGTTTGGATCATCGAAACTTCTTTATTGTGCTTAATGGGGTTTCAAAAGGTTTTTTTGAGTCTTCTTGTAGCAATAGGCGACATGATCCTTTGTCTCCATTTATTTTTGCTATTGTGGCTAATTCCTTTAATGTCTTAATGTACAAAGCTTCTTCAGCATTCTTAATTGAGGGTTTTTATGTTGGAAGGGACAATTTGTTATCTTTCATTTGCAATATGCTGATGATACTATGTGTTTTATCAAAAGTTCTGAGGATTAGGTGGAGAATTTGAAGCATATTCTAAAAGTTTTTTGAGACCATTCAAATTTTCACGTCAATTTTAGCAATTCTAGCTTAACAGGCATTGGAGTGACTAAGGAGGACGTTGATCATTTTGCTTTAATTTTGGACTGCAAAGTGAATGAGTGGCCCTTGAAATATCTAGGCTTCCTTTGGGAGAAAATCCAAAGGCTTTATCGTATTGGGATCCTGTGGTGGAAAGGGTTCAGAAGAAGTTAACTTGTTAGAAAAGATCTTACATTTCATTGGGAGGAAGGATAACCTTAATCAAAGCCCCTTTGTCTAATATGCATGTTTATTATATGTCTATGCTCATGATGCCCTCTAAGGTGGTTCAAAAATTGGAGAAATGCCAAAGAACTTTTTTGTGGGATGGAGGAATGGGTAAAAAGGATCATTTGGTCAAATGGGAGGATGTTTGTAAGCATAAAAATTGTAGGGGGCTTGGTATTGGCAAATTGAAGGAGAGGAATATCGCTTTGTTGGGCAAGTGGATGTGGAGGTTTTCTAATGAAAATGGTTGTTTATGGCAATCCACTATTTCTAGCAAGTAATAATATCATTCTAATGGGTTGGGATTAGGTATGGAAATCAATTTTTCCTAATGTATTAGAATGACATTAGGAGGCTGACACATCAATGCCAAAAAGTGACTTTCACTTTTTGGGGGGTGCTTATCACTTTTCAATGCTGATGTGTCCACCCTTTGATGTCATTCTAATACATTAAGAAAAGCTGATTTTCGTACCTAATCTTTTCTGCATTCTAATGGGTGGGATGTTAACCCCTCATATTCGCAGTTTACATCTTCTATTTAGAAGAACATTCTCTCTATGTTCCATTCTTTCTTCCACAATACTCGTTTTTATGTGGGTAATAGTTCTTCTATTAGGTTTTGGTTGGACCTTTGGTGGGGGGATCAATGCTTCTTTGTGGTTTATCCCAGATTATTCTGTCTTTCTAAAAACAAAGGGGTTGTGATATTAGAGGTCCTTTCCTGTTCCTCTTCAAGTCTCTCTTAGAATATAGAGTTTTCTCAGGATCTTTATGATTGGGAATTAGATATGCTAGGAAAGCTCACGTTGTCCCTAAAAGATGTGTTTCTTTCTAATTCTTTCCCATATCAAAAAATTTGGGCCTTTGATTCTTCAGGTTTATTCTCCTCAAAATCTATGTTTTTATCCTTTATTTGTGTAGATGGCTCTCCTCCCATGTTTCTGTCTAAAAAGATTTGGAAACCCCCGGTTCCTCCTAGGGTAAAGCATTCACTTTGTCAGTGGCACGTAACCGTACTAACACCATGGACATGATGCAAAGAAGACCTTATATAATGTTTCTCCCAAGTTGGTGCGTGTTATGTAAGAAGAATGAAGAAACTGTCAATCATCTCTTTATTCATTGCAGTTTTTCATTGGGAGTGGGCTTATTTCTTGTATGTAATTAATTATTATTGGGTTATGCCAAAAGATATGGTGGAGTTGTTTTCTCAATGGAATGCTCCATTTAATGGGGAAAGAGGCAAGATTTTTTGGGCATATTCGATTCATGCTGTTATTTGGGGAATTTGGAAGGAAAGAAATAGGGGGATTTTTTTATGGGATTCATAAATCCAAAAAGGACATTAATGATAATATCATTCGGCAAGTAGGTGGATGGATTTTTGTTGAGAAGGCTTTCCAAGGCCTATCAATGTCTGATGTTGTTAGAGATTGGGTTACTTCTATCCATGTCAACCCCTATAAGAAGAAAGATATTAATATGGAGTGGCTCCCTCCTCCAATGGGTCTCTACAAACTTAACTTCGATGGCTCTTCTATGGGTAACCCGAGTCTGAGTAGTTATGAGGGAGTGATTAGAGATCACCTCGGAAAGGTGATCCATATTTTTGCTAGCCCAATTGAGCATGGGGATTCCACATTGGCTAAGGTGATGGGGCTAACCACAGGTTTGTGAGAGTTAAAAAATATAGGGGTGGTTAATATTGGGGTGGTTGAGAGAGATTCTAGAGTGGTGATTGGTTGGGGTAAGGGATCTTCTCAGGGAGCTTGGAAGCACTCTGATCTTATTCATGAGATCCAGGATTTAGTTACCTCATTGAATATTTCTTTGGTTCACATTTCAAGGTCTCAAAACATCTTCGCTGACATGATTGCTAAGTAGGCAGTGGAGATTGATTTTTTTTTCTTCTGATGTAATGTCTGATTTCTTGGATGGTGGCTTATAGCATGGCGGTCACCCTATTGTATTTTATTTATTTTTTCCTTACATTCTAATAAATTCGTTATTTATCCAAACAAAAAAAACATCATATTTATTTTTTATCAAATAGATGCAAGTACATTTGGAAAAATCATCTAAAATGTTAAAAAAATAATAAGACCTAGAAAGAGAATAATAGTAAAGTCACCCCAAATATCACAACGTATAAAAGCAAAAGGTTCACTGCATCTATTACTTTCATTTGAAAAATGCAATCCATCAACAATTCATAAGAAGCAAATGTACAAATATCACAAGGTTCATAAGTAGAAATTCAGAAATTCCATCAACAATTCATGTCAAAGTTGAAAAACAAGATAGAGAATGATAGCCCAAACACCAATGCCAAAAAATAAAAAATTCCACATTATGTTGAGCAAAAGAAATAATAGGTTTATCAATAGGACAGACATAATAGAGACTTCCAAGTTGTTTACTAATTCCAATTATCTTCTTTGTATCAAGATCTTGAAATACACAGAAACTCAAAAGAAAAATGACAGCACAATTGAGTGATTCAGTTAATTTGCTAATGGATAACAAATTAAACTTAAACTTACAAAGACGGATAGGTTTCATATCATGACAAGAAATAACATTTGATAAAGAATACACCAAATAAGTAATAAAATCAGAGGCACCGGTATCTATAATCCGTGAAGATGGAGAAATAAAAATGCAACAACTAGACTGACATGTCAAGTTGGCAATGGAAGGAGTGGTATTTGGATTGAGAATGAAAAGGATTTGTTCATACTGTTCTATAGTAAGGGATTAAGGTACAAGAGCAGTACATGGATTATTAGATAAATGAATATAATAAGGAGAGCTTGGATTGTCTTGAGCAGGATTTTTTGTTGTTGATGAATAACGAATTTTATAAAAAGAAAAAGGAGAAGAGGAATACATCAGGCCAGCCTAGGCCGACACAACAAAGAAGAAAACCCACAAACCACTAACCATCCGGGATATAATCCCCTACAAAAGAATTAGAACTATTGGCACTCCACTTGGCAAGCTTGTCAACTATATCATTTTGAGACCTTGGAATATGATTCAACACCACCTTGAATTCCCTCACGATACATTTCGCCTCACCAATAAGATGGTTCAGTCTCCAAGATCCCTTTGACTTCCCACTCCCCCAACTAATTACAGATTTGGAGTCACCTTCCACAAAGCACTCTAACCAATGTTTCTCCTTGAGGATACAAAGGGCAGCAAGGAAACCACACACCTCCGCCTCCATCGCATCAACAATACCAATTGGGCTTCCTTTAGCCAGAATTATCAATCATTGGTGATCTCGCACCACACAACCATAACCGGCAGGCCTCGGATTCCCAAAAGAAGCATCGTCAAAGTTAACTTTAAGTTTGCATCTAACCGGGGGCACCCATGTAGGATTACAAGAGGGGCTTTGACCCATGAACATCGAAATGCTAAGCTCCAGTTTTGAATAAAATCATTTAAAGAGAACTCAACAAACTCTTTCTTGAGCATCAACCAAGATCCCACTTCCAAAAGAATATCATCAATCACTTCCCCCAAAGATCTCTTACTATCTTAAATTTTTTTTCTGTTTCTTTCCTTCTAAATGCCCCAAACAACACCCTGTAAAAGGACCAGAGAAAACATACGACCCCTTTGGCCAAATGATCCAATACCCGATTGGCACAACATCTCATGAAACGTCTTTGGCATGACAAAGCAAAAAGAAATGCCCTGCAAGAAATAGCTCTAGATCCCATATGAAAACGGACAATAAATAAAAATATGGTTTCCACATTCTTCATTTTTGAAACAAAGGCAACAAATAGAAGGGGATAAGGCCATATAAGGGCGCTTACGCTAAAGAACATCTATAGTATTTTGTTTTCCAAGAGAGGCGATCCATAAAAACGCCTAACTCGGGGAGGGGCAGCAGACTTCCACACTGTAGACACCGAAAAAATGGGGGACGAAGAGTACAACCTTGAAAGAATTGAGAAAAAATATTTGGAAGAAAATAGGCCATTAGACGCCGGAATCCACACTCTAGAATCTCTTTCCGTGTCAGAGAGGAATACTTGACGAAGATCATTGGTGAGTCTACTCACCCAATCAACCTCCCATTCATACAAGTCCCTAAAGAAAGATAGATTCCAAGAGAGACCATACTCATTAAAGGACAATATATCTGCCACCACCGCATCCTTCTGGGACACAATGTGAAAAAGGTGAGGGAAAATGGAACATAATGTGGCCCCACCCCAACACAGGTCAGTCCAAAACTTGATTTGTTTCCCATCACCTAATATAAACCTAGTAAAAGGGAAGAATGAATGACCAATTTGGGATATGTGTTTTCACATCAAAGAGTGAGAAGAAGGAAGGTTCTGGGAACAATCCCAACCCTTTTCATCTATTCCATATCTGCTAACAATAATGGAATGCCACACACTATTTTCCTCATTTACAAATCTCCACAACCAACTACCTAATAAGGCCTTATTTCTTTCTCTTAATTTACCCAGGCCCAAACCCCCTTGCTCCTTAGACTTCACTACTACCTCCCATTTCACAAAATGATCATTCTTTTTACCTCCCCCTTCACGAAGGAAATCCCTCTAGAATCTTTCCATAACACTAATCACTTTATATGACATCTTGAACACTGACATGTAGAATACTGGAAGATTAGCCAATGCCGCTTTGATCAAAGTGATCCTCCCTCCAAGAGAGATATACAACTACTTCCATATAACTAACTTTTTTGAGACCTTCTCCACAACTAGGTCCCAAAAAGGCATTCTAGGATTTCCCCCCCAGGGGCTTTCCCAAGTACTTCATAGGCCATTCCCCAACCTGACAGCCCATGGTTCTAGCCATCTCCACCAAAAAGGACTACTCCACATGGATTCCAGCCAACAACGATTTATCCATATTAATATAGAGCCATGCAATCACCTCAAAGATGGAAAGCCACATCTTCGTGTTTTTAATGTTTTCCTTACTTGCATCTAGGAACAGAATAGTGTCATCTACAAACTGCAAATGTGATACCACCGTACCATCATCCCCCATATTAAAACCTTGAACTAAGTCTGCCGCCTCTGCTTTTTTCAAAATAGCACACAACCCATCCGCCACCAAAGAGAAAAGGAACAGAGAAAGAGGGTCCTCCTATCTTAAACCTCTCGACGACTTAAAAAATCCTTTAGAAGTATCATTCATCAAGATAGAGAAGTACGGGCTCTCCACACATCCTCCCATCTAATTGATCCATTTTTTTCCAAATCGTTTACTTTTAAGAACCCATCGCAGGAAATCCCAGTTAACTTTATCATAAGCCTTCTTTAGATCTAGCTTGCAAACCACTCATTTCCACTTGGCCCTCCTTCACATGTCAATACATTCATTAGCAATTAAGATGCTATCCGTAATTTTCATTCTTTGATAAAGGCACTTTGAGTTGTCCCAACCACCGATCCCATAACCTCTCTCAACCGCAAAGAAAGCACCTTAGAGATAATCTTATAAAGACTTATGATCAGGCTAATGGGATGAAAATCTCTCAACTCCCTCGCTCCATCCTTTTTCGGAATAAGAACAATAAAGGTAGAGCTCATGGACTTATTCACAACACCCCTCTCATAGAATTCTCCCATAACCTTCATCAAATCCTCATTAATTGTTTCTCAACACTCTTGGTAGAACAACATAGAGAAGACATCAGGGCCTAGAGACTTTGCTCCATCCATCCCAAAAACTACATCGTTCACCTCTTCCTCCCCAAAAGGCCTTTCAAGTCACTCCCCCAACATAGGATCTAAAGAACTATCAAAAAGGTTCTTAACCATAGGCCTTCGCCCCCTATCTTTTTTGTACAGGAGAAATAAAAAAGAATCGCTTCATTGGCAATAGCTTTGAATTCCATTACCTCATCCCCTTCCACTCTAACACAAGAGATAATATTTTTTCACTTCCTCCCATTGGCCACCTTGTGAAAGAACTTTGTATTACCATCCCCTTCCTTTAGCCACTTATACTTAGCCTTTTGATGCTAGAAAACTTCCTCCTCCTTTATCACCTTCTCAAACTCTGCCAAGGCATCACGCCTTCTATTAACTAACTCTACATCCCTGACCCCTCCTTCTTCTAGCTTACTATCGATGGATTGGAGATCTAATCATATATGGTTTTTCTTCTCATTAACCAAACCAAAAACCAATTTATTCCAACGCTTCAACTTTTGTTTCACATAGGCCAACCTTTGCATAAAGCAAAACCCTCCCCATCCATCCACATTACATTCCTTCCACCAAGAATCCACCAACTTTTTGAAAGAATAATGAGACACCCACATATTTTCGAACCGGAAGAGCTTTGGACCGAAAGATCTCATTGAGGTATCAAGCATAATGGGCCAATGATCCGAGGTGAGTTTTGGCAATGCCTTTTGAATATAATGAGGGTAGATATCCTCCCATTCATTTGAAGCTAGGAATCTATCCAATCTATATATCACGGGGAATCTTGCCCATTCGTCCCAGTGTATTTAGCATTAGTCACAGGGTTATCCCTTAGGATGGCATGTTTGAAAAAACCATCAAAATCATGCATACTTCTAGTAATCCTTCCTTCCCTGTTCTTCTCGTGACCAAATCTAATAACATTGAAGTCACCTCCTACCACCCAAGGCCTCGCCCATCTACCCTTCAAGGACTTTAGGTCCTCCCAAATTTTCATTCTATTAGAGGTCGACGCAGGACCATAAACTCTAATCATCATCCAACCAGCATCAAAATTAATATCATTGAGGATAATCAAAATTGACAAGTTTTTAATGATTCCCTCTTCAACATCCACCTGAACTGAGTTCCATGCACAAAGAACACTCCCAGCAGTCCCAATAGCTGGAATGGCACACCACTTAGAGAGATCCCCACCCACTAACCACTTCACAAGGCTATTTGAAATCGACTCATTTTTTGTCTCTTGCAAAAATACAATATCCGGCCTATATTTCATAATTGTAGCTCGCATCAGCCTCCTTTTTTTGTAACCTCCCAGCCCCATAATATTCCAAGTCAGGATCTTCATGGACACACTTTAATAAAAACCTTGGGAACTCGCTTCATCTTTTCCCCTCCTCCTTCAGCTCCTACAGCATCATTCACATCCCATGACAATCTCTTCAATTCACGTTCTTCTATAGTAGAAGTTCTTCCCCTTGCACCTTTTCTAGCCTTCAATGATAGAAACTTGGACAATTTCATAGCATTTCCATCATCATCGCTAATAGTCAGCCCCATTTTGTCCATCACAATATCAACATCGTCCTCACTTTCTTCATCTACCACCTACATCACACACTCGCTACAATTGTCCCCTTTCACCTTCCCCATCTCGTTCCCTACCAATCCATTCGCTTCTCCCTTTCCTGAGGCTAGCACCCTATTTGAGTCTTCCTTGGAATCAGCCTCTCCCAATTTTCTATGGCATTCCATTATATTAGCAGATTGAGGAACAAAAGATTGGCTAGAACCTGTGCAGGAATTAACAATAGGACAAAAACTATAAACATGATTAGACGAGGAAAACTCATGGGACTTACCAGACAAAGAAGGATGGACCACAGGGGATTCGTGAGGAAGCTGGCGCCCTATCTCCAAGAATCCTTTTGTAACAGTACCTCTAGATTTGACCTTGTCTGACACTTCATAATCAACCAGGGTCCCCCCAAACATTTGTAAATCCCCCTGTAAGAATCCTTCCATATCTTCCCCCTCCTGTGCTCCCTCCCGAGATAGGTATTATTCATCAGATTCGGTTGACTCTTTAATTATCTTGTTCCTCCACCAAGTCTCCAAATCGTCAGGAGAGCTCCTACTCTTGAGTATAGAAAAAACAACATCCTCCTTATGTATCGCCTCCCCATTATCCCCACACGGAGTCCCTTCCTTCCTATTATCTGTTGTCGATATCACAAATAACTCACCTGCCTGCTCACCAGCCCAAGGAGGAGCTCCTAGCAAGGACTCCTTCTTTTGCCTTCTGTTTCCCATCGCTTCAATAGTACGATCATCATCAGCACTCCATCTAGCACTTCCAATAACATTTCTGCCTTCCTGAAGAGAAGAATCAGGAGATGATGCTCCTACAGAGAATTCTCTGTACTTCGTCTTCTGAAACTGATACATGCAACCAATCAGAGAGGGATCTCGGCATCTCCCTTTGCTCCCTATAGTCTGAATTTTTGCTCCCTCCTCCAGATTCTCCTTCGCCACCGGCGTAATCCCTCTCCTTTCCTCTGAAGCCTTATCTGAACTCTTCAATTAAAGGTCGTTCAAAATGAGGGGCGAGAATCTACTCTGAGTATGTATAGGAGAGCTGGTTTGGTTTGGTTCAACCTTAGAAGGTCGGTTCAGCTCGGTTCTAGTCAGGGCTTTATTTGAGTCCACATGTCTCATGGGCACCCATTTCTTTGTTGGGCTCTCTTTTCTCTACCCATCCCTCGAACCCAAAACACCACTAACATCACAAACCGGCCCAAGCCCAACATCTTCAATTGTTAAAGGGCCTCCAAATTCAAACTTTGAATTTTGAAAGGCCTGCCCCTTATCCAAATTAGATTCCATGTTATCTTTATAATTATCCTTCAAGGAAGGGCCATTATGGTCATTACCCACTCCATCTTTAACCTCCTATTGTTTCCTCACATCCAACGATGCACCATCCAGCAAATCAGCCAAATTTTCAAGCTCAAGCACCATCCAAAGGGTGACCCCTTCCACTTTCATCAAGAAGACCCTTGTAATGCTCCTTATTGTCCCTTTTACTTTGACCCTGAAAAAAGCCTGCGAACCACCGATATTGTCCACTTCTATCAAGCCCCCACATCTTTCCCCAATCTACCTATAAGTTTCATCCACCCTCAAGGCATTAGGTATTCCCCATATTTTTACCCACCAAGGGCTTCTAAGAGTAGATTCCGGACTTAATGCACTATGAGTTCATTTCCTGAAGACTATTACTCCCTCTTGAAGGATCACCGACCCCTGCATCAATAGTCTTTCCAACATAGCGGCAGAGACTACCTTGCCAATGGTCCTATTCGTCTACCAATACATCGGGATGAGGTCTATGTGACACCTTCCTTCAAAGAGGCGTTGGTTAATCACCACACAGACCTATGCCCACTTCAGGTTAGTACCCATATTTCGGATAAAACCAGGTGTTCCCATTCCTCACTTATTCGATTGGGGATTTGGATTCTTTCAACATCGGGCCCCTTTCTAAATGTTATAGCACTTCTGACCTCATTTGCAGGTTTCACAACCTTTTTCTTTGCCTCATTCATTTGTTGGAGAATAAAGGCCATATTCATCCATCATGCATAGTCAACATCTGTTGGGACAATGATGAATTGATTTTTCTTATCTTGTCCCCATTCTGTGACCTTCACAAAATTTCTCGAGTCATTAGATCCCCTCGATAGAAACAAAGAAGCTTTCTCTACATGAAAATCCTCACGGAGAACTACATCTAACTGTGCCTCCTTCACCTTGCACAAAAATCTGATGATATTTTAGCATAGAGAGGAGTCAAAATGGACCACATGTGGTCTTCCCTTGGACCTTTCTGTGATTGAGAACTTCCTGGGCACGTCAAAATCATTTGTCCATATTTCAAAAGATTTATTTTCTATGTTTAAAAACCTCTTCATAACTTTGCTTCAGATTCAATTCTCCATCTTCCGGTTGCTTCAAATTCAGATTCAGTTACTACTCGAAGCTCTTAGCCAAGTCAAGTTGCTGATTTTACCCTTCAATAGGTCTTAAGCTTCCTGCTAACCTCGATCATCCGGCTCACAGATGGTTCAATTTTCTCTCTCAATGCGTGCAAGAGCTTGATGTTGGTCAAGAAGAATAGTTACACAACCCTGCCATCCGGGGTCTTGAGCAGGATTTGACACCATGGGTCTTCAATCGAACAACTGTATCTTTTAGGGCTCACTCTTTTTGAAAAAGGAACAAAGAAGAAGAACAAGCCATAATAGATCACATAGGAAGACAATAAAAGGATTGCTATTCTTCTGATACCATGATAAGTAAAGCATAAAAGAAATAAATGATAAATATGATCAAGGACAAAAGAGATTTACTTGGTCCGGATAAGGCCTATGTCCACGGTGATAGAACTATCACTATTATTCTTTGATATATTTTCTCATGGGGCCAGACACTATTTATATGCAATGTTCGCAATGAAAAAGGGAAATGTGGGAGTAATCCCAAAGATTTAGGTCAACCAATTCCCAAACATTATATTATTATAAGTAGCATATTATTATCTATATTTGGATTACTAGATGGATTTGCTAAACAGGTCCTGAAGCAAAGGGATATGGACTACCTCTCTCCTTTGGGCAATTTTTTATTTAAGAAATTGGAGACTAGGGCTTACTTCAACAGGGAACTGAGCACATGGTCAAAGGGGGCAGCTTTGCTGGATCAGTCCCATAGCAAAGGACTTTGGACAGCCCAGGAATTGTGATGAACCAATTGGGAGGCCTGAGTAATCCATAATTTATGAGTATAACTGATATAAATTGATCATAGTAATAAAACCCTTGAACTGGTAAAGGTCTTGTGTCTACACAGCTGAACACTGTAGGTAGACATAAATGGCCCGGGCAGTTTGGATCAGACTGTCTTAAGAATATGGTTATGAACATAATGATGTCACCAGGTTTCAAGGACTACTAGATGCATTTTCCACTTTGCTGTAGGGGGTGGTTATGCTTATGTATATTTGATATGAATTTATCATGACTAAACTATATTTCAACCAAAAAAAAAAAAAAAACCAATGTTTAGAAAAAATCCAGACAGATTACTCTAACTTATGTAACAAATTTCAATAAATAATTTACCTTTATTTAGATTCTCGGATTTGCTAGATATTATTTGAAAAAGTGAGATCTGTATAACAGGATCAATGATAAGCAAAGAAGAAACGATTACAGGAAATTGACTTGAGAAACAGGATGGTGAAAATTACAAATGTTAACGAGGGGTACAATCTTCCCAGTGTCATCATGATTACAACACGAACCATAATTAAGCTATACATAACACGGTGTTCCAGTATTTTATATACATGTTGAGTGATCTTACCATGTCATGCACAGAAAGCAAATACATTTTCCGAGGTTGAGTGTACATATGGAAACAAAGAGCTATTAGCTCCAATAAAACCATCCCATCACCTCTTTTCTTCAGCAGGTACGGTCAGTCCAGGGAAGGGCAAAAAAAATTATAGGTGACCATGTCTAAGGGCTCCATGAAGCTTTTACCTGAAATGCTCCTCCCACTTGATCAGACAAAGAGGGTGATCGCCATTAAGAATGCCATAGAAATGAGTTTTGTATCAAAACTTAATAATGTGCCTTTGGGACATAACCAACTTGCTTAAGATGCTGACCTAATCTGTCTATCATCTTATATATCCTCTCTGTCTGAGGGTGTGATCTATCATGCACAGTAAATTCATGAACCTCATCATCCACCTCAATAGAACTAGCCCCAGGTGGCTTTCGGGCACCTGTACTTTTCATTTGCAACCTCACCTTGGCAACATCATTCCAGTGGCCTGCCGCAGCATATATATTAGACAAGACTGCATAATTCCCTGCATCTGAGGGTTCAAGTTTTACCAGGTTGTCAACTACACCCTCTGCAAGCCCCACATCATTATGCATTCGGCATGCCCCTAAGAGAGTGCCCCAGATGATCGCATTTGGCTCCACAGGCATGCTCTTGACAAGTTCAAATGCTTCCTTCAGATGCCCCCCACGTCCAAGAAGGTCAATCATACAGCCATAGTGTTCAACTTGGGGAACAACCCCATAATCTTTCTCCATCGTAGAGAAGTAATGGCGGCCCTCATTGACAAAGCCCACATGGGTACAAGCACATAAGACACCAACAAAGGTGACTCCATCAGGCGCAACCCCTTCTTGTTTCATTCTGGAGAAGATCTCAAGCGCTTTCTCACCATGCCCATGCATGGCCAGTCCTTGGATAATGGCATTCCAAGACACCACATCCCTCTGGACCATCCCATCAAAAACACTCAATGCCTTCTGCAAGATCCCACACTTAGCATACATATCAATCAAGGCATTGCACACGTGAGAACTGCATCTCAACCTACTCCTCTCAATAGAGATATGAACCCTTTTACCCAAACCATGCAAACCAGATTCAGCACAAGCAGCTAAAATACTTATAGAAGTCCCATCATCAGGCTTCAACCCGGTATTCTCCATTTGATCATACAAGCTAAATGCTTCCTTAGCAAGTCCTTTTTCAGCATACCCAGATATCATTATAGTCCAGGGAACCAAGTTCTTGACAGGCATCTTATCAAACAACATCCTCGCCATATCCATGTCTCCTGTTTTGCTATAACCTGAAATCATCGTCGACCAAGAGACAACATTTCTTTCAGGCATATTCTCAAACAATTCGAATGCTGTATTCATTTCTCCGGCCTTAACATATCCATCCAGGACCGTATTCCAGCTCACAGCGTCTTTCTCCGGCATTTCATCAAAAAGCCGGCGAGCTTCTCTCAACTCACCTGATTTCACCAACCCACCAATCATCGAATTCCAGGAAACAACATCTCGGTCCGTCATTACTGCAAACAACTTCCTAGCAGCAGCCATGCCATAGGTACCGCACTTGGAGTAGGTATCAATCAGGGAATTGGGCACAAATATATCAGAATAAAAGCCAAATTTCTCAATGTGAGAATGGATCATTTGGACTTGGCGGAGGGTGAATTGGCCCGAACAGGCCTTGAGAAGAAATGGGTAGGTGAAATTGTCAGGGCTCACGCCGTTCTTTTGCATGTCAAAGAAGGTGGAGAAGGCTTGGGAAGGCTGGGAGTTCTGGGTGTAGGCCCTGATGAGAGTGTTGTAGAGAAGTATATTTGGTTCCTGAATTTGGTTGAAAACCTGGACTGCTAATGTCATCTGACGACACAAAGAGAAGGCTGTTATGAGTTTTGGGGTCACAAAGGGATCTTGATGGAGATTGGCCTTGAAGATTTGGGCTTGAATTTGCTTCAGATGGTTGAGGTTTGAGCATTTGTGGAGCTCTGATAGCTTTTGCTCGAATAGCCTTCGTTTGGAGACCCATGTGGGAGTTCGAATGGCCGTGGACATTATAAATGGATTTACAGTTGCAAAGGTGTTAGACATGAGAGAGAGAAGAGTCTATGCATTGTGCAGCAAAGAGAAGCAACTAAGGGAGCTTATCAGCTTGGACCAAATTTGGATGTACACACAGAGATGAGAGAGTTTTATCTTGAGGCAAAAAAATCTGCACCGGCCTCTTGTGCCCGGGTTTTGTTCTAAGGCAGGATTTGGTAGGACCCTAAGGTCACCCTAAGATAGGACTGACACTAGGGGCTGACACATCAGCACCAAAAATGATTTATATTTTTTGGGGACACTTTTCGCTTTTTGGCACCGATATGTTGGCCCCTAATGTCAGTCCTACCTTTGGATGACCTAAGGTAATCCTAACAAGATGAAGGCACGCAGCATGAAATGTTGGACAAATGGCCCCAAGGATTTGGTAGGACTACCTTAGGCCCATAGGACTAGCACTAGGGGCTGACACATCGACATCAAAAAAGTAAAAAGCATCCCCAAAAAGTGTAAATCACTTTTTCGGTGTTGATGTGTGGCTCCTAATGTCAGCCCTATCTTAGGGTGACTTTAGGAGTCATACCAATCCACCTCAACAATAGGTATTCAAGGATAATTTGTTTATGAAACCTTGTAATATTGGCATTGATTCTCCTAACAAACACCTAAAATCCTCCCCAATGTAGGGGCATACGTAACATCAAAAGAGCTATTCACACTCACTTTTTTGGGGAGGTGATTTTTACTTTTTGACATATGTGTCCTCACTACATGTGGGAGGGCTTTAGGTGTTTGTTAAGGGGTGCACCAAATCCTGGTAATCCTTCCTTCTGAGATATTTCCCTTAGGCCCTAAGGATTTGGTACAACCCCTCAAGGTGAGATTATGTCAGTTCAGCATCAGCTCCAAGAAGTAAAAGGCATCCTCCAAGTGTATCAATTATTCGGTGCTGATGTGTTGGTCACAGATGTTAGCTTAGTCTTTCCTTAAGAAGGTCACACCAAATACAAGGGAGGTAGGTTTGTATCCACTCCCCTAAAACTGTTAATCTCTGCCCCTGACCGGGGGACATATCAGCGCCAAAAAGTGGTTTATACTTCTTTCTTTCTTCCTTTTTCTTCTTTTTTTTTTTTTTTGGGGGGGGGGACATGGGACGATGATTAGCATTAATTAAGGGGAGTGTTCCCAATCCTCTGTGAATCAAAGGTGGTGGGAAAGGATTTGTGGCACCCAATTTGTTTGTCCGCTTATGCCCCCATGTACAAAAGATAATTTCATAATGACGTAGGTTTATAAACACCCTTAACTAATGCTAATCACCGTTCACTGTCACGGGATGGAGACATCAGGGTCAAAAAGTGATTTACGCTTTTTTTTTTGGGGAGGGGAGAGGGGGTGTTGCTGATGTGCCTGTAGGGGGAGCAGCAGTTAGCTAAGGGGTGCATTCCCAATCCTCTTTGTTCATAGTTGGTGAACTTTTTTCTCAGTAGTAGATAGTTCACTCTTTGTATTCGGAGGACACAATCCAAGGAATATTCATGGACCTCAAGATACGTCAATAAGGGCATGGATGTCGTTGGAGGTGTATTGGGCTTAAAAACAAGGAAGAAAATGCCATGTGACAAAACATTGTCAATAGTGTTTAGGGTGAATTGTAAGCTGATGCGTATTGTATTCCGCTTAGGATTTGGTAGGACCAGCTAAAGTCACCCTAAGGTAGGATTGACAATAGGGGCCAACACATCAGTGTTAAAAAAGTGACTTACACTTTTTAGGGGTGCTCTTTTAGTTTTTGGCTTCTGATATCAATCCTATCTTAGGGTGACTTTAGTTGGTCCTATCAAATCCTTAGGGGTTAAAAAAGTTAAAATTGTCAGATGGAAAAGTAGTGTCCAAAATGAGATAACAAATTTAAAAACACATCAATGTGTCAATCAATGGTATGCCTACAGGGGTCTATGTCAATACAGACAATCATTCTAAAAAAGTCATTATCCAAAGCTTGTCTGTAACTACGGGGAGTGATGGACGGGATTGGGACTTGAACTTGTGTTTTCATGCTGACAGCCCAAACCACTATCATTACACTAAAACAATGGCCCAATGAAATTTATTGAACTACAACTTAAAAAACAGTTTTTTAAATTAAAAATTAGGTACACGTAAAAATGCTCTAAGGATTTGGTAGGATCAACTAAAGTCACCCTATGATAGGATTGATGTTAAGAGCCAACAGGTCCGCATCAAAAAGTAAAAAAATCTCCAAAAAAGTGTAAATCACCTTTTCAACACTGATGTGTCATCCCTTGACATTAGTCATACCTTAAGGTGACTTTAGTTGGTCCTACCAAATCCAAGGCCATTAAAATCAGCAAGGATTTTCTACGCCTCCCCATCCTCAGCTAACCTCTGCCGAAGTCAAGGGGGTGAGCACATCAGTACCAGAAGTGATTTACATACACCCCCAAAAAGCGTAAGTCACTTTCGGTGCTGATGTTTCTGCCCCGTTGACATTGGCAGAGGTTAATAGGGGAGACATATAAAATCTCATATCTGAGATAGCAACAGTTTTTTCGTATCTTGGATTTGGTGTGACTCCCTTAGGTCAGACCGACATTAGGAGCAGATACATCAGCCCAAAAAAGCGATACTTTTTGGGAGATGTTTTTTACTTTTCGGTGATGATGTGTTGGCCCCTAGGACCTCGGTAGTTGTACCTAATCCTTAAGGGATTTTTTTGCCATTAACCGGTCCGGATATCTGCTGAAAAAGCAAGAAGATGTTCTGTAACGACAAAGTGTCTGTAATGTTTATGATGAATTATATAAGCTGACACATAATGCATTTGGGGTTCGAAAAAAAGTTCAGGTGTTCGAAAAGAGGGCCAAATTCAAAAAAACATTATCCATGTGTCACTTAATGGCACGCCTATATAGGCATGTGTCAACACAGACAATCATTAATTGGTTTACATGCATGCTATCACAGACAATCTGCTTTGTGTTTTATATGGTGGTTTCGTGTTAATTAGGCTCTTTAATTTCATATAGAAAGATACGTGTCCTTGAATTAGTTTTTCAACAAAACTGCTTCCAAACAAAATTCAGGGGATCCGGACTGATTTTTTACATTCCCTTTAGTTCTTCTCGGCTTTTGTTGTGCTCTGTTTCTTGTGTCACCTTCAGGTTTGTTCCATCCCTCATCACTAATGGAGGGGAAGCTGTTAAAAGCCGCGTCTCCTATCACTTCAAACCCTCATTCTGCCATATCTTCAAGACCCAACTCCCTATATGCTACCCGGACTAGGCGAAATCTCAACTTTAGATTTGTTCGATCAAGTTCAGCGACGAAAGGGAATTTGTCTGTCCAAGCTTCTGCAATTTCTGCTGGCGGGTATGAAAAGGAGATCCTTTCTTTTATTTCTTCGTACTCTGTTTTTGGATTTTCGCTTTTTTGCTTGAAAATCTTGATCGGTATTTCGGATTTTGGTCATTTGTTACTTTCCAATTGCATTTATATTTTATATTTTTAGTTTTTATATCTTTTTGTAGAAATGGGTAAGCTAGTGATGTTGATTTTCAATTAATCTTGGATTTTTAGTGGTATATTATAGCTCAATTAGGTGGAGTTTCAGCAAATTATTTTCCTTTTCTTGGCTTGCTTGCAATGGTTTTTGAGTCTCTGGAGTTAGGGTTTGTTTTTACTTGTAGAAATTGAAAGCAAAATAATGATCAATGCTAGGAGGGTGGATTGTTTTTCTTAGGCATTGGTAAGATTGGATGTGATTTAATAGAATTGGTTTTTTTTTTAGTTTTCAGCATCAGATTAGATTAGATTAGATTTTAGTTTCTATCTGTATCTTTGTTATGGGTTAAACCTACCCTCTCTTTGCTGCTGCCTCTCCTTCTTTTCTCCTCACCCTCTTTCTTTAGAGCAAATGCTTATTTGTTAAACCACTGCTACTCTTTGACATCACTTACTTTTACAGAGATGGAAGAACTCGATCTCTTTTGCGTCTATCGAGGCCACTATTCCCATTTAAGGGACGGAAGAAGGAGCAAAGGTCTCAACCCTTGTTCCCTGAACCACCCACAAACTCCAAACCTTACCATCAAAAGAGAAGGAATATCTTTGCTAAGCCCACTGACATAATCAGCTCCTCTGGTTCGTCTGGTTATCTCTTGAGTGACACCACTTTGATGTGGGACCAAGGGGAGAAAATTCTGAATTCTGATGTTCTCTTCAAGGGTTAGGGTCGTTATAAGGTTTTTTTGTGGTTTGAAAAGGAGATCCTTTCTTTTATGTCTTAATACTCTGTTTTTGAATTTTTCACTTTTTTTTTTTGCTTGAAAATCTTGATCTGTATTTCGGATTTTGGTCATTTGTTACTTTTCAATTTTGTTTTTTAAGTATTAAATTTGTTTGTACAAATGGTAAGCTAGTGATGTTGATTTTCAATTAATTATTCATTTTTATTGGTATAATATAGCTCAATTAGGTGGAATTCCCTATTTTTTAGTAGCAAATTATTATTATTATTATTTTTTTTGTGGCTGGTTTGCAATGGTTTTGATTCTTTGGAGTTGAGTTTTATTATTTATTTATTTATTTATTTTAACTTGTAGAAATTGAATGCAAAGGTTATGTAGATATTAATTTCCAGCTTATCAATGCTAGGAGGTTGGAGTGTTTTTCTTAGGCATAATAAAAAAAAAGGCGACCCAGTGCATGAGGCTCCCGCTAACGCGGGGTCTGGGGAGGGCAAGATGTACGCAGCCTTACCCCCATTTCT
>JAOXJP010000008.1:4537790-4557876 GCA_025762735.1 Platanus orientalis | reverse complement strand
ACTGTGGGGTCTGCTTGAGGAGGGTCTGCCAGGCTCTTCTTCTGGGGTCCTGCCCCCTTTTCTTCTTTTTTCCTTTTGTATGTCTTGTTGCTGTTGCTTGGGGATTGCTCGTCCCCCTCTCTGGTTTATTTTTTCCTTTTTTTCAATCAAGTATTTTTTTCCCATTAAAAAAAAAAAGAAAAAAAGATTCTACTTCACACTAATATCGTTCTTTGGAGTTATTCAAGAATGAACAACATTTCATCTTGATCCCCTATCCAAGACTATATAAATAAATAAATAAGTTTTATTTTGATCAAATAGTCAGTAACAGTTATAATTTTTTAAGGCCTCCAATTGATGTCATGGGTTCTCTTTGGTTGCTTATAGCCTCATACTTGAATTTATCCCCTCTTTTTGTTTTTTTTCACATATATGTTGATTCCTTAAGATCTCCACCTTTAAACCTTATCTATGGAAATCAAAGCATCTTAGCTTGAGAAAAGCTTATTTTCGTCAGTGCTTTTGTTTTATGACTTATAGTGCAGTGGTTTCTTATGAGTGGATGTTGGTCGCCCAATTCTGCTTGTTGGTAAACATTGATACCTTAAAAAATTCATGTCTAGAAGATAGGATTCAAAGCAGAAAAACATCTCAAAAGACAAGTGCTAATTTTCTGTATGGGTTAATTTGTTACAATTTTTAATTTGTCTGTAATCCTAATTTATAGCAAAAGGTTCTCTAAAGTGTTGATGTTGGTCGTTATTTTTCTGTGACACGTTCGGTATTTCTTATTTGCATGTCAAATTGTTAATAATCAAAACTTCACGTAGGCTATTTCTGTATAAACTTCAGTTTCGTTGGCAAGGTATCTAGGGTCATTGTAGGTAAGAAAAAAGAAATGAGTAGATGCTGTGGTCATGCAAACTGGTTTTCAGCTCCCTTAGTTTGGTAGGGACCCTCTGTGTTTTTTGTTTTTTTGTTTTTGATGAATAACGATTTTATTAAAGAAGGGGAAAGGAGGGGAGGGGGTGAGAAACAAAAAGGTGATGACTGAGAGGGTCGACAAAGAAGAAGAAAAAACTTTCAAGAGGCAATACAAAAAACTAATCAGCATGGAATGTACATGAATGCTAATCTCTAGTATATCATTGATAGAGATGCTGTCGAAATCCTTTAAGGCAGTGAGCCACGAGCCACATCGAAGATGATGAGTCAATAAGCTGAGCACTGGATCTAGAAGAGCCTTCAAAGATCCTTCTGTTACGTTCTCTCCAAATGCCCCAACAAATTAATAAAAAGAAGTAAGGAAAGAAGGGAATAACAAGCACAATTCCACACAACCTGAGAAGAGCCAAGGAGATGAACCTAAAGAAGACTCCCCCCATAAACAGCAAAAAATTAAAAGCAGCAGGACCCAACCACACACCTACATGAAAAACAAGCATCAAACACAAACACAGGCTCCAAACCAACCTTAATCACCTGCAAGCAAAACCACATTGCCTATTAAGATGCACGGGAATTGTTGCACTATAATGGTTCAATTTTCGTGGATAGTCTCAGTTATCTAGTTCCCTCCCTTACTAGTGATCAGAGGCTTCAGTGGAGTAGTCGGAACCTGCATCTGCAGGTGGTGTGGTTTGAGTTAGATAGTCCTTGATGCATTGGGACAGCTTCAACACAATTAGATGCACTAGTGAGAAGAATGATGACCACAATATCTTTACATTAGCTTTTCATCCATTGTACCAGAGCATCCTCCCTTGATGAACCACAAGTCTTCAGATTTTTTGAAGAATAAAGAAAGGAGGAGGAGTTAGAAAATGACATCAACATCTGAAATGTCCTTTCCTTATGAGAAGTAGATTGATTGTCCTTTTAGATCTTTATACTTTGTTTTTGGGCTATTTTTTTTGCAATTTAGTATTAGGAGGCTATAATTGGAAAGCCTTTAGAAGGGCAAAGGTTTTTTCTAAACTTATGAGTTGTTGATTTATTTGCATAGTAAAGTTAATTAAGTGGATATCAAATAAGTTGTTTAAGGGAGGGAGTAAATTATTAAGTTGTTTCAGATTGACAACTGGGATTGTTTTTGTTCTTAAAGTCATTTAAGATTCTAAAAGGTAAAAAGTCATATGTATTGCTAAGGGTTTTCAGTTTTCCTTAGTAATGTTATTTTAGCTCTGAAATTTAGCATTTTCATTATTCTTGGGTGCGATGCTGTGCCTGTGCAAGGATCAATGTTTCATTTTAGTTTGATTGTATTAACCACATAATATGACTCCACTTAACTGCCATCTTGAGATACTGTGTGAAATTATTGTAGTTTTGGTGCTCAATGGCACGTATTTTATGTAGTAATCGTATCATACATGTATCTGTTTTCTTCATATAGTGATTGACTAGAATTTTCTCATATTATCAAAAAAAAAAAGACCATGCAGTTAGTGACATTTCGTACTACTTCCTCTTTAACACAATAATTTCTCCACATCGAATTGAAATTATTATATTTAATTATTTATGAAAATATGTATCATACTTTACAAGTTAGTAAATATCATTAGTTCTAGAAAAACTTTCATTATGTCTACTAGAGATAGGTGGGGGAGTATTGCATTGTTGTTTTTGGGGAATCATGAAGGAAAAGTAATGTAGCACCAAAGCTCTTATACCAAACTGATGCAGGACCAGACCTAGGCCCTGATACCAAAAACTGATGTAGGACTCTGCCTGATACCAAATTATTTGCTTCATTCAATCTATAATTCATCAATCAATTACGCAATTCATTTCATTAATCGATTCAATCTTCAAGTCATTCAGTATATAAAAGATTCATTTCCTAGATTTCTGAATCTCAATCTGACAAGACTTTTTAAAAAAGAATATTCTGAAAACTCAATTCCCATCACAAAGTAATGTCCTGCCAATACTTTGGCCATAACTTTCCTAAATTACATTGGATTTGCAAGATCTTGGACTTGTTGGAATGACACCAAAATCAAGCCAAACGGATATGGTTTGACATCCAAACTAGGGCCTAAAGAAGAAGGTGATGGAAACAAACATTTTACTTTTCTAAAAATTGAATAAAACTTATTCTACCTGGAAATAAATAGAAACCCCCAAACTTACTGAAAATAAACTAACCTAGATTAACCTAAGAATAATAAAATAAAAATTATTGCCATACAAAAATTTTAAATCCCAAATACCCTTGCATAAGCCTGGCAAATTTGGATATGGATTATTTCTCATTTCGCATCAGAAAGTTAGAATTTTTCTTGGTGTAATTTATGCTGAAAGACTCTTCATTTTTAATTCAATGCCTTGCATGTGGGGTTTAATGGTTTCCTTACTGGAGGATCTGGTGTTTCTGAAATTACACCCAAGTGGCCCCATATTGAACTCATAGGTCGTAATACACGGTGCCATTGTCACTGGTCTTCTGAGATTGTTGGAACTGATATGCTCTCTCCCAAAACCTTAAACCAAGAAGCTGAGGGCTTCCTCCTCAATGCCATCAACATGAGCTTCTTCGAGCGTTTAAACCTGGCCTGGAAGATACTGTTCCCATCACCGATGACTAGAAGGAACTCTAATGCAAAGATTGCCAAGCAGCGCCTAAAGATGATCCTCTTCTCTGACAGGTGTGCAGTTAGTGATGAGGCAAAGCAGAAGATTGTGAAGAACATTGTGGGTTCTCTATCTGATTTTGTGGAGATAGACTCTCAGGATAAAGTCCAACTTAGTGTCTCAACAGATCCAGATATCGGGACTGTGTACTCAGTAACAGTGCCTGTCCGGAGAGTTAAACCTGAATATCAAGATGAGGATGAGTTTGGGGAAATAACGAATGTCGAGTACAAAGATACCGGGGAAAAGTCTAGCTCTGTTGATGTGAGGTTTGATTTTTTCATTCCTGATGAGAAAATTCAGTAATATTCTATGTTCTGATTCTTTGCCAGTGAAGAGGGGCTGGAAGATTATCATGGCTGGACTAAGATGGGTACATGTTCTCTCTGAAGCGAAAGTCTCTCAGTGCAGATGTTTGGATTTTGAAACCATTGAAAAGCCTGAAGGTCTTGTATATATTGGAAGTTTGCTTAAGGTTGGAGTTGCCTTTGCAATATGTACTTTAATTGGATTGTAGGATTGGTTGACATAACATTGCATGGATGCACACAATACCCACCATCACTTTTTTGCTTGTAGTGGAGAAAGTTTCAATATACAGCAATGGGTGTACTTTGATATTCTGTGTTCATTCAAACACAAATTACAGGGTGTTTATTTTGCATGGTATTTAAATTAGCAAAACCTTGTGCAACGGATGGGGTACAATAGAACATATGCATGTGAAAGAGACACTAGAGACATTGAAAAAGGCATATCAGATAATATAAGCTTAATTATGAAGTATAAACTTTTATGCCGATGACAGTAGCCAAAGAAAGGTAATATATAATGTAATGGATTTCAAATATGTTATTACTTTTTGTTCATGTGCCTATGTTTGGTCAAGAATCTTTATAAAGAATTGTTAAGTCAATAATTTTTTTTTTTCATCTTTTCATTATTTATTTTTTTATTTTGATATGTTCTGAATATTTTAATTCATTTTATGCTTCTCTTTGCACTTTATTTATTGATTTAAAGTTTTCTTTAATTTTGAGAGAATGATAGGAAAGGATGCGGCACCTTTGTCATCTAGTGTGTAATTTGAATCATCACTTTTCCGTTCAACTTGTTTTGGAGCTTGTTGCTTCTACTTGTTTCTTTCTTGCTATACTTTTAGTCCCACAGGGACTAGGTGAAGAGCCTCTCATGAGTTTTTAAGAATTGGCTGATTCCTATTGGTTTGGAGATCCAATAACAGATGTGGGCATTCTCCAAGGCAAGGCACTGTGTGGTGTGGGCCTTATTAATGAAGCTTAGTTTACTTTATTGAATTATTTGTTTCTAGAATATTGTATAAAAGGTAAGCTTTCTTTTTATTGTGTGATATTTTCTTATAAGCAGCATAGGATCTTGTGACCGGTTGCTGACTGTTTGGATTCTTAGGCAACCGAGTTGTTCCTTTCAGTATACTCTTAATGGCCATTAATGGACTTTGGGTGAGAAATCATCTTCTTCTATGGGAAGAGACTCTCTGTGAATAACATAGAGAAATCTCACTAACAGTGATTCACTATGTTTTGTGCCACTGCCTACAGTTTTACTGTGTTTTCTGTTTACCTGTTCATATGGCTAGACGTGTTGGGAGGAGCTTGCTGCCCTTTGATACTTTGAGTATGCACATATCAGAACAGAAGGCTGTTGGATTCTGCAGTCCAGATGTCTAGATCCTTTTGCACCAGTGGTTAAACTGAGAGGGAACATAATTGATTTAAGAACAGTGCATGAGCACACTCCTCTACTGATTGATAAGTGCTACTAACCCTTTTCTCTTCTTTGATTTTATGAAGTATTTGATTTTTGTTGCTTTCTGCTGCTTATCTACTGTCAGAAAAGTTCTCTCAAGTGACGGATATTAACTCATTTGGTGCTGCTGCTAAGATTTTACCTTGCCTTCTATTGCTTTTAGGTAATTAGTGAGTGCCACATTCAATGATATCACATGGAGATGCACATTCAGAGTGTGGTGTGTCTTAGTATGTTGGTAGCCTATGATCCTCACGCTTCTAGTTTGTACATACAAGAATATGCATGGATACCTTGTCTGCATATATGACATGAGCTCTTCATGCTCACCACAAAGCATGTTAGTTCAGCACTATATGATCATATAAGGAATGTTGGTGTACGAGGAATTAGCTTCGTTGATGAGATCGGGGAATACAAGTGTCTTTGTTGAGGTACTGTCTGAAGTTAAAGGGGCATTGAGAAAGATGAAAACAAAGAAAGCACTAGGATCAGATGGTATCCCAGTTGACAGTTGGAAATGAATCCAACAAGATGATTGCTTATCCTTCTTAACTAAGTTGTTTAACAATATCATTAGACCTAAGAAAGTGCTGAATGGAGGAAAAATATCATGGTGCCTATCTACAAGAACAAGGAGAATGTTAAGAGTTGTACTAATAATCATGGTGTCAAAGCTTATGAGCCATGAAACTTTGAGAAATAGTTATTGAACATAGACTAAGAAATGGAAATAGAGTATTAGAAATCAGTTGGATTTTTTATGGAGAGATTAACAGCTGAAGCTATTTTCTTTCTTAGGTGACTAATGGAAAAGTTTAGATAGAAGAAGGAAGATCTCCACATGGTCTTTATTGACTTCTAGAAAGCATTTGATAGTGTACCTAGAAAGAACATTAATGGGTTTTAGACAAGAACGGAGTCTCAAGTAGATACATTAACTTAGTTAAGGATATGTACGATGGAATGGTAATTAGCGTAAGGACAACTACGGGAGAGTAGAGTGAGTTTTCTATCACAATAGGTTTACACCAGGGCTCAAGATTGATTCTTCATCTCTTTGCCTTTGTTATTGATGAGGTTTTTTTTTAAGAAAGTGATATATTAAAAATAGAAAAATGCATACAGCATAAGAGATGCCCAACACAACAAAAGCTAGCAACAAGAGTACTAGCTAAAACTGGAAAAAACTAAACTAATACACATATAGCTCCCAATCAAATATCCAAGATCTGAATGGAGGTCGTTCCCTAGACTGAGCATGAAACAACTACCCATAAAGCTTTACAAGAATGCAGTCTAGAATTTTATGAGTCTCACAATAGGTTTACACCAGGGCTTAAGATTGGTTATTTATCTCTTTGCCTTTGTAATTGATGAGTTGGCTAGGGATATGTAGGAGGAGGTCCCATGGTGTGTGATGTTAGGCAACAATATTGTTTTGATTGACGAGACAAGAGAGGGGTTAATGTCAAAGTTAGAACTATGGAGGGATGTTCTATAATTAAACTATTCTAAGATAAGCTAGATTAAAATAGAAAATATAGAATGCGATTTTAGTAAATTAAGAATTGAAACAAGGTAGTAGTTAAGATTGATAACTGATATAGTCTTCTCATGCTTTCCCCCGTTTGTTTCCTTTTTCTTTAATAAATTTTATCTTTTAATCAAAAAAAGATTGATAACCAAAAGATACCCTAGAGAGACAATTTTCATTAGCCCGGTTCAACTATGTGTAAGGAGGGAGAGATTGAAGACAATGTTGATCATAGAATTAAATGAGGTGGATAGAGTGGAGTGGTGTTTTTCAAGTCTTGTGTGACAGAGAACCATTAAAATTGAAGGAAAATTTTTATAAGACGATTTTATGACCAATAATGTTTTATGGGACAAAATATTGGGTAGTTAAGAAACAACACATACATAGAATGATTGTGGTTAAGATGAGGATGATTTTATAAAACGGTTTTAAGACCAAGAATGCTTTATGGGGCAGAATCATTCTAATGCAGTGATTTTTTGTTTCATGGGTTTATGTATAGCTAGGATCTATATTTAGATCTACTACAGAGGTGCAATTACCAATGTACTGGGCTTTATACTAAAATCATGGCTACCCTGAAAAACCCTTGGAGTTGCCCTAATTCTAAATGCAGTCCCTACATTTTTTTTAACCAATTGCCGATACTACCCGTTACATGATTGATGAGGGGCTGTCTATGGGGCATTTTTTAACCCTGCCTAGGAGTAAAACCCATGTAACAAGAGCATTTAAGCTGGAACCATATCCCCTGTACCACTCGTACCTAGTATCACTTGTACCACAAGACACAAAGGGGGTGGGACCCATACACTATTTGCATGGGGGCCCCCACCCCCTTGTGTCTTGTGGTACAGGGGATACGGCTCCCTTTAAGCTCTTAACTTTTTGTTGTGTCGATAATCCCTAAGGATTTGGTGAGACAACTTAAGAGTATGCCTAAATTAGGAATGACCTTAGGGCTGACACATCAGCACCAAAAAGTGAAAAACATGCGTAGCATGGAAGCATGTGTACCACAAGACACAAGCATGTGTAGCCCTAAAGATTTGCTGTGGCTTTTTGTAGCATGGAAAATAGCATCTGTTTTTCATCTTTTAACTTGAGTTTTTATCATCTTTTAACATGGTTTTTTTGTCCTTTTCTTAAACATACTACAGAAAACCACAGCAATATTTGCCACATCATTGGGACAAATATCTGCTGAAGCAAATTTTACTGTAGGTTTTTGTAATGTGGACCAAAAACATGGGTTTGTCTTTTTTTTTTTTTTTGGCAAATAATCAGTTGCAGCAAATTTTGCTGTAGCTTTTTATAGCATGACAAAAAAGACACAGGCTTTATGTTAAAAGACAAAACAACCCATGTGAAAAGACAAAATACCCATGCTTTTTGGCTATGCTACAAAAAGCTATAACTGATCATTCTTTTTTTTGGTATTTTTGTTCACGCTACAAAAAAAACTACAACAAATTTTGCTTCAGCTGATCCTCTCCCTTAGAGATTGTCTAAAGTAAGAATGAAATTAAGGTTGACACATCAGCATCAAAAAAGTGATATACATTTTTAGGGGGATGCTTTTCACTTTTTGGCACTGATGTCATTCTTAAATTGTCCTACCAAAACCGGAGCGCCCCTCCTAGGGATTTGTCTTTTTTGCTTATACCATAAAAACCACAACAAAATTTGCTTTGGCCAATCACCCACCTTAGCAGAATTTCCAAGGGAAAGGTAAGGGTTTCAAACCCATGACCAATAATTCTGCAACTAATTGAATTAGATGTCAGAATCAAGCAGGACACGGTTCAAAAAATATAGATTTTCTGATTCTGAAAATTTACCTTCTTATTTTTTGGTAAGGCCACTTGAAACGAATTGGGTAAGACAACTTAGTGGCTAAAGTTGGAATGACATCAGGTTTGACACATCAGTGCCAAAAAGAGAAAAACATCCCCCACTAGAAGGGTGCCATATCAAGTGCACCACACTTTTGATGTGACCACTCAAGAGGGGGAATCAAAAACCTCTTAAAAGTGAATTGATTCCACTCCCTGAGTGGTCCCATCAAGAGTGTGGTACATACCACATCATCCCCAATACAAGGCCCTGATGTCATTCCAACTTTAACCACTCTCTAAGTTGTCTTATCAAATCCGGCCTCAATACTGGCAGACTGCCACACAGATCTAATACACTGAACCCAATCCAAACGCCAACCTCTTCCTTGGATAAACCATACAACACCATCTCAGTTGGAAATGGTTACCAATATTTAGCTTGATCAAATGATATTAACTAGCTGATTAATGTTTTATTTTAAGAGTTTTAATGGATTTTTTCTCACCATCTAGGATGGTGTCCAGGACACCATGAGGCTTCAAATGGAATAAAATGTGTGGGACTTTGATAAAATTACAAAGTCCTGCCCATTTTATTCCATGTGAAAGCTTCTTTTATTGAGATATGGTCAGCTCAAGTACTGCATGAACAAAAAATGGGTTTTGTCCTTTTTTTTTCTTCTTATGGGTCTTTTTTTTGGTTTTCGTAGACTTTTTTATTCATGCAGTACGCTTAAGTACTTGAGATAATTATTGACAAAAAATATTACCCCCAAAAATGGCAGCAAGTGCGAGGGTATTTTCATAATTTAACCCGTATCGATTCGAATTTCTGGGCGGGAAATCTAGTGGATAAAATTTCACCATCGTTTCCCGCATTTGTTGGGCTCGCCGCTTCCTTTCCTCCCGCCCGAAAGAACACAATCAGGGCACATTTTGTGAATAGAATTTGTTTGCGATTCTCTGGAGCAGGGAAATCGCGCTGGAAATTTCGTCTTTTTGTGTTGAAATGAAGAAGAAAGAAGAAGTTTAGAGCAAATTGAAGTCAGAAAAAAATTAGGGCAGATTTGGATCAATTAACGCTCTTTTCTTCGTCTCGAATTAGGGCTGCAAATTCAAGAAAACCAGTGTGGATTATTTGTGATCCTGTTGCAGATTATCGAGGTCATCAATTCGGATGAAGAAATGAAGGGAACTTGTTTGAAGATCGAAAACCCTATCCTAGACGCTATTTCTAGGATCCGATTCGCTCCTCGTTCCAACAATCTTCTCATTTCGTCCTGGGATTCCGTGAGTAGTCTCGATCTGAATATTTGCTCATACATATATTGTTGTTGTTGTTATTATTTTTTTCTAATCATTTACAGTGTTTCATCTGCAGAGTCTTCGACTGTATGATGTAGATAATTCTGTACTTAGGTTAGAAGCTCCCTCGGAGGCCGCACTTCTCGATTGTTGCTTCCAGAATGAGTCTGTTGCCTTCAGCGTGGGTTCTGATTGTTGCATTAGAAGGTATGTTATTGATCGAGCGCAACCAAAGCTCAGTTTTTTCTGTTCTTTAGTATCACTCATGTCCTTCTAGTTTTATTTGTGTTACTCTGTTTTAGGTCAAATTCATTTTACTCTCAGCTTGGATGTTTATCCACTAGCTGTTCAATAGATATGCGGGAAAAAATGGGGAAAAGCTGGCAATTTTGTGGACTGTTATCTTATAGAATGATGGCATTTTGTGTAAATGTAACAATAAAACATTTTGCTACATGCGATTGTATGATAATTAGGATTGCATTGTAAGCCATTTAAAAAATGTTTTAAATTATAGAGGCATTTGAAAAATATGTATACGCTTGTGGATAAACCTGGATGGTTGGATGTTAATAACTATTAGCAGGGATTGTTTGCTATGACATTTGTTAATGAGCTTTATAACAAGTAACTCTTCTTTTCCCTGATGAAATATGTAACAAAGTCACTCCATTTCCAAAAGTTTCCTGTCAGACATGCATTCTGTACTCGTCAACATGGCTAGAATAATCATATTTTTGTAATAAACTTTATACAATGACACTCCATGTAGAGAAAAAAAAAATATCATGTTGGAGGTAAACACAGGCTGATACTTCTATATTGTCTCGGGCTTTCAGTAAGTGAATATTTACATCACTAAATCCATAATGTTTTTTTTTTTTTTCATTGCATACCTGTATGTACTTGATATCAAAGTAAATCTTCTAATATTTTAAGCTTCTTGCATGTCGCATGACTCCCATGGACATGTAGGCTTATCATGGTTGGTGATGGTGTCTTGTCTGTCTAGCATCTCCTGTCCATGTCTAATACTTTCATGGTTGGTGTACATCTGAGGACATGGAATATTTGGCTCTTCATGTATCTTGCTTAGCATTTTAATACTCAGTTACTCATTCAATCTAGTTTGGTTTCTCCCCTCCATTTGTTTGCTGTTATTCAATGATGTAAACTTATGAGGATCAGGTTATGCTTATTTACTTGTTCTGGTGTAAAATGTTTTTAGGTACGACTTCCATTCTGGGACCCATAAAATAATGGGGAATCATGACAATTTGCCAACATGCATTGAATTTTCTGGGGAGACTTGTAAGTTACATGACCACCACATATATCATGTTTGCGACATTCTAGTTTAAATTAAAAGGTGAGGGTGTGAGTTAAGTATTTAAGACCTCTTGAGGCATGAGCCATAAGCCTCATGTTTCCTTTGTTAAATAAAAAATTAGTCAATACAACAACAACAACAAATAGCCTTATCCCAACTATTTGGGGTCGGCTACATGAATCCTGTTCCGCCATTCCACTCTGTTTACAACAACAAATAAAAAATTAGTCAATGATGAGAAAATTTGTTGAAGAAGTTCAGAAATGTGTGTGTGTGTGTGTGTGTGTGTGTGTGTGTGTGTGTGTGTGCATGACTTCCTGATGCTAATGCCTGAGATGAGCATGGAGGCATAAGCCCTGTGTGTGTTGGTGTGTGATTTCCTGATGCTAATGCCTGAGATGAGCACGGAGGCATAAGTCTCATGTTTGCTAATATTATTCAATAAAAGTTTAGTCAACAGTGAGAAAATTTGTTAACAGAATGTCAACAATGAAGGGAACTTGTGGGTTCAATACTACATGTTTTCATTGTTGGGGTTTATTTTCCATCTACTATATATCTAGCCAAATTCTTCAATTTTAGATATAGGTCCTTAGAGTAATGGATTAAGAAATCTGATTTCTAGCATATCTTTTGATTCTCATTCTAGTTTTATTCATTGAACTTGAATTTTAGTTTAACTTTTCCATTACATGTTCTATTGATCACTACAATCATCTATAGTCTTTCTTAATGTTTTTTCCCCTAAGAATTTGATCTGAATTCAGATTTCTAAAACTTTATTACTTTTATAACTAATGACCAGCATTGTTTATTCAAATTCTTACTTACAACTACATAACCAATTTCTCTTAATTCTCTATTCTTTCAATTTTCATATAGAAACCTTTGTTTTCTATTGCTTCCGCTCGTAAAATCAATTAAAAATATTAATTCTAAACTTGGATTTGTGAAAATATTCAATCTCCTCTGTTTGCACTGCATCAATTATTCTTGTTGATTTTTATTAGCATCATATTGTGGTTTGTCTTCAGTTGTTTTTTATTGGTTATGTAAATTTCAGTTCAGCCTATCTATTATTTTTTCTTCTATTGTTTCCTATTGCTGTGATATTGTTTTCCACTTAATAGTTTTTGCATCAACCCAGGTATCATAGGTCTAAGTATTAACAATTGTGCTGGTTTTCAACCAATGCTTGATCCCTTGAGACATAGTTTGTGTCACATTTAGAAATCCGACTAGGGTAGAAATTATTGTGGTTTAGTTTCATCAACACTCCTTTGTTATTTACTTAAATGTCCATTCCTGCAAAATATTTAAAATATTTAATGGTGCTTTCCTTTTTGCAGGTCAAGTAATTACTGCGGGTCTTGACAAAAAGATCATGTCCTGGGATATGCGCATGAAAAATGGTATTGGATACTCAAAAGATGTGGATTCGGAGGTGGAGTCTATGTCCCTCTGCGGGATTTTTTTATTAGTAGCCATTGGAAAATCAGTAAATATATATGACTTGCGTAATTTAGAAGTACCAGTTCAAGAAAAAGACTCATCTATGGACTATCAAATAAGGTGTGTCCGCTCATTTGCCAACTCCAAAGGTATTATAACTAACTTCTTGTTGATATTACATTTCTTTTTTTCTTTTTCTTTAGGGAACTTTTCATTTTCTTTTCTAATAAAGATCTCCCTTTGAACACTGCTGTTTTCTGTATCAATACCACTTATGAATGGGTTGTTTACATCTATTTACTTATTGCTGAATGGGTGTGGTTTTCATGATATATTGTTAAGTTTCACATTGAAAATGTTCAATATCATGCTAAGCATGGGGGCCCTCACATATGTGGGGGGATTTTGTATTCTGTTGAACGAATTCTGACATGGACCCTCAAATGCCAATTTTCTTGTTATGAATGTAGAAAGACTTATTTTTAGAAGTAGAATTCTGTTACTTCTTGTTCTACCATACAGAAGCAAATGCACTTTTTAAGCATCATGGCATGTTAGGGCCTCTAGATGGTTTGTGACTTGAAGTTTCTAGTTGCAAGGATTTTTAATCTTTTTGATACTTCAGGCTTTATAGACCCTTTTAAAATTTAAATTAGATTCCTCATTTGTTTTGTGTTAGTGCAGGATATGCAGTTGGATCAATCGATGGACGTGTTGCATTGAGGTTTCTTGATTCATCCGAGGCAAATGAAATGGGGTTAGTTTGGTTTGTGGTGTCTGATATTTCTGTAGTATAATTTTGTTTTCTACTTTCTTTTGCCATTTATAGCAGTAGTGTTTCATATTCTTTGTCTTTTTTTTTTTACACCCCATTTCATTAGGCTAAGTGTATAAACAGTGGAGGTAGAATGATTGTGTGACGGGTATCTATGGAGTAAGGCATTGGTATACATGACAGTGGACTTGCAAGGAGCTTGACCGCCTCATCTAGATCTCCTATGCCAAAAGTTGGCCAATTAAAAAATCTTAATCATCTATTCATTGCATTTTTATGGACAGTCATAAAAAGGTGATGCACTGTCCAAAAGAAGTCTATAGATGGTTGTTGTTATCAGCTCACACTGATTTTTGGCCTACAAGTTCTAGATTGGATTCAGGAGGTGGTCCCTACTGCAATTTCGCAACATGTAACAGACTACTAGTATGCTATTGGTAGATGTCCTAGGACCACCTGATGGGTACCCTAGATTTTCTATTTGATCGTGGGTATAGTTATATAATCATGGTTAAACTTTCTATGAGAATCTCTTAAGTCTTGATAAACTGAACTTTGTCACTCTCGGTTGAACATCTGACACATACAAATGGCCACATTGAACTTTGAGCATATGCCTGGTTTAAACTCATGCCAGCATGCTCTATTGGTGCCATAACTCATATGTTGCATGTTTTATTACAGATGTATTTTCCGGTGTCATCCGAAGTCAAAGGATGGGAGATGTCATCTTGTTGCGGTGAATGACATTGCGTTTCATCCACAGTATGCATTTATTTCATCTTCATGTACTTCTAGATATTATAATAGATTAGGAAAACTTGCATTGATATGGATTTGTTTTTTAGCCACTATGGTGCCTTTGTTACTGCTGATAATGATGGCTATGCTATTAATTGGGATGCTCAAAGTCGTAGGAGACTATTTGAGGTATATCCTTCTCCTTTCTCTTCTTTTTTCTAATAGGAACATTTATATGCTGGAGCTAATCACAAATGTCATCTCTTTTTTTGGTCAAGTAAAAAGCCATGTTTGATCTCAGTTTTTTATTGGCAGAGCGGATAGTACATTGTAGCATACCTTCTGCTAACACAACAAATGATTCATTATGGCATAATCAATGACATTGTGATCAAAGATATTAGATACCCATTCATATATCTTCATAGGCAAAAGTAACCAGATGTGCTACACTAATTGCAGTAATATCATCATTGAATTCTTTGGGTGGTCAAGGAAAATATGATCAGAAGCCCATGAACAAGACTATGGATCGAACTGCTTCATTTATCCAATTCGCTTAATTCCTGATGTAAGAGATATTGTAAGGGGTATCCATTAATCAGTTTTGCGACTGCCACCATCTGTTCTGTCGCTGCAGGATCTGCACGTATCTGCCATTTATATATATTCATTACAAACTATTGATACTTGTACACAAAGTGATCACCCATTTGATGAATGACTTTTCTCTGAACTTCATTGCATAGGATGATCCTTTAGCAATGCAAAGATAGGGTGTTGTTTTCTTTCTGTTCTAAGTTTGCACTTTTTGCTGTTTTACTTTTGCGAAGACACCCTTATATTTTACATAGTTTTCTTGGAATTTGCTGAGTTTAAACATAATTGCAGAGTTGCAGTCATCTGAAACACTTAAAACAACCTCAAAATTTTGTATATCATGCAGTTTTATCAGCGCTATTGGCAATGGTTGTATATTACAATGAGAAATATAGGTTCTAGCAGTGTTCTGTTAGTTTTGTTAGATTATCCTCATGCTGATTTTATCTGCTCTGTAATTTCAAGTCACATCATGACTTAAACCCTTTTACTTTTTGACTCTCACTATAGAGTTCATAAGTTTAGTGTGCATAGTAGCATAGCATCTTTCCGTCAAAAGGAAAGACTTATGTCTGAAAAGGAATGTGAGTAGGAATTGTCATCCCTTACTTGATGCACATAGTACATGTACTGAGGGTTTGTTTACCCATCATTCAAGGGGTCTTATCAAAGAAGGTCAAGCATCAATAGTATCAGATGATTATGAGCATCTGCTCTACTAGTTTTCTGGACTGTTTCCATCTGTATAGCTTATGCCATCTTAAAGAATATGATACAATGGGTGGCTAAAATAATGGTCGACTGGTTAGAGGTTTGTTTTATGAATGTGGTCACAAATTTGTACCAGTTTTTAATTTTTATTAATCCTAGAAAAAATAATTTATTTTGGCCACTCAAATAGATAAATTCATATGCAAATTGGTGGAGCTTCAAGGAATTAGATAACTAAGGATAAAACCATTCAATTGGGCTATTTCATTGTGCAGAAGATCACCAAGTTGAAAAGCATAGACTTGTTGCCATTCTTATGCTAGTGTTATCACATATGGGCAATATGTACAGGCTTATCACTTATATATTATTAGGTTCTTATTATATTTTGCTGAGCATTCTAACCTTTCTTCATCTTTAGTTGCCAAGGTACCCTCGCAGCGTGGCATCCTTATCTTATAGCCATGAGGGACAACTTTTGGCTCTTGCATCAAGTTACACATGCCAAGAGGCAAATGAAATGTCAGTTATTCTTCTTTCATTAGCTCAATTTCCTTTAGTTTGAAGATAATTTGGTAGGTGGAAATTATCATGATACAATTTTTTTTTTAATATTTGGCTGGGGAATTATCAGATTATTTGTAAGGATAGAATCTTGACAGCTGGCTTGTGACTTTGCAATGTCTTGAGATCCTTAATGATAGGGCTGTCCATTGGGCCGGGCTGAGGTCAGCTTGAACTGACTTATATGGGCCTGAACTCAACCTGAGCCTGAACTTGCCCCGAGGTAGTCAGTCCGAACTCAACCTGTTCTAAATCATGGCCTTGGGGCGGGTTTGGGCTGCCCGAACTTAAAGCTCCTTTTATTTTTTGATAATTAAAGCTCCTTTAAAATTTTGGGCTGATAATGAGCTACTATTACCCCTAAATACTTTAAAAATATTCTTAATTAGTTAAATTCGATCTTATAATGGGCCCAAAACTGCTCTATATTTGTAGGGCTAAGCTATGCCAATTTCGAGCCAGAACAAATCATATTTTATACCTATTTCGAGCCTGGCTGGGCTGAGTTCGGGCTGAAGGTGAGTCTGCCCGAATTCATCCCAGCCTGAAGTTAGCTTGGCCCAGCCTGACTATTTTTCGGGCCGGACATGTCAGGCTTTGGGCCAGCCCAGCTCAATTGACACCCTTACTGACGAATTGTGAAAGTGTGAAATTTATTGTGAAGATAACTTTTATGAGGATTAAATATTAATTAAGTTAAAGGATTATGACAAACTGGACATAAAGGAGATTTTAAAAATATTCAATGCCCCGTTCGATACTACATAATAAAAAAGGTAAAAGTATGAAATAAGAATACACACTAATAAATAACTTAGGGTCTACAAATTTAAACACCAAATATGGAAGCAATTATTCCTCAATCATAAAGTGCCGTGATTGGCTTTGCAAATAAAATACCTATTCTCAATTGCACTCTGATCCATATTTTAACAATTTCTATTTATTAGATCTTGAAGCCAACGTCTCATGCTGGGAGAGGAAGCCTTAAAACTCCTTTTACCTATGTGGATGTTGGTTTTACATGCACAATTGCAAGCCTGTGCTGGACAGCCATTTCACAATTTGTTGAATAGCAAGTATAAATCAAGAAAATCTGATGGCTTGAAACGTGGCAATTACTTTGTACTACATAAGAACTTGATATTTTCCATCACATGTTAGTGCCTCTGAAGGTTTTGATGCATTGCCTTTCTTTATTTTTGGCTTTTATTTCGTCATGAATGCTTGCCAGTGGTTACATGTTTGCCTTTTCTCATCATATTTTTAGAAGGAACATAGAAGCAAGATTATATAGACAAAAGGAATGATCAGATAATGACTGCACTTGTAGCTCTAATCAAGGGTTAATAATTGTTTATATGAAACTTTCAGTATGTCTTTATTCTTGCATTAATTTTAACATCTTGCCTATGACAGAGAAGTGCCTCCTCAAATATTCATACAGAAAATGGATGAGGACTATGTGTCATCAGTTTCTGCTGGAAGTTCAACATAGGAATTTACTTTGCATGATAAAGTTGGCAATGCAGGTGCGGTGTTCATCCATTTATGCTTCTTTTTTTATCTTATGTCTTATTTGCTTATTTTAAAGGCCCTTTGGTTTCTTACAGGAGCAAGACACATGGTTGTGGGATTCAAAGTGATCAAACCCGCAAAACCACTATAATGGAGTACCTCACCATGTTTTTTGATTTTTCCCTTATCCTGTTTCCTTAATTTTCAGAGAGATGAGCTTAGGCTGAAGCATGTCAGAGCTAATATGGTGAGCCTCTAGATTTAAAGGTTCGGGCTTGTGAAAAATAGAGCTGCCTGCTGCCATTAAAGCTCAAGTTGGCTTGCTTTGTGAGGTTGGAGCCAACAATGCAGAATGATTTCTCATTTTACTAATGGATTCATTTTTTAGAATGCCTAATAACTGTCGTACAGCCTGTGGTAATTCCACTCCATTGTATTATGGTGTAATCATTTTTTTTTTTTGGTATGAGGCAAATAGATGAAGGGAACGGTAGGTAGCTGTAAAGCTCAAAATTCTATTTTTCATCCAGGTGTAACATGTTCTTGTTTGAAATCTCCAATTATTGTTTTGATTGTCTTTTTAGTTGTAACTGATTAAAACACATTAAATGTCTTCATGGGCAACGTAAATGGTATGCTTTGCTTATATGAGATTCTTGAATTCCTCACCAAATTGTTTGTTTTTACAAGAGCTAATGGAATACAGTTTTTAATGTGTTGATGTATAAGAATCAAGGATCTGAAGCTTTTTGTGGTTCCAACAGCTTTTGCTTAAGATTTGGCTATTCCAGATTGTTAAAGTCTGTAGAGACTTGATTTTAGAGTTGTTATTGACATGACACCAATCTCAACCATGGTTCTTGAACAGCTGGTACCAAGCCCAGAGAGAGGAGGGTTTTCTTAGGGTGGCAGCAGGATAATACTTTTAGCTAAACCCATATAAACCTAAATTTAATAATTTGTTGTTTTGAGCTTATGAACTGATCACCTATGAACAAACAGAAGATATGACCCTAGATACAGTGGAATGATAGTTCATATAACCAGCCCCAAATATTTGGGATGTGGATGTTTAGATGTATTGAGCCAACAGTGTATTATTAAATCAACAGGTTAACTTAAGCAATTAACACAATACTTTTAAGCAAAATTTCGGCATGATGGGTTGCACTGATGTCAAGTGTTGTAGTAACCATTTATTATAATATAATTTAGATGCATGGTTATAATGGTTGCTTTAAATGTTACAGTGTCATTATGATGAATTGGGTCCGTATACCATTACCATTTATATGTAAATAACAACTACTTTTAACAGTTAGCCATTATGATATTTGCTATCCAATGTAGGATTGATGCGGAATTAAATGCTGAATAGGATAAAACAACTTTCAAGAAACAAACAACTATCCAAAGATGAAATCTGAAAAATTCAGACCTAAGGGTAAATTCATAATCATTTCAAAAAGTTGAAAAATTATTAAACTGCCCAACATGCAACAGAAAAATTCCCTGATCCCCAAATTTCTTACGTAGGGTTTTTAAAAATCCTTTAATAAGGAATATAAAAAAATTCCAAACTTTATATTCCAAAAACCAAAATCATGAAATCTATGTGTATGTTACTGTAGCAAATCATCAAACCATACTTCATAAAATCGTTCGTAACTTCCTGATGGCTGGAGATTTTGAACCAAGGAATTTACCATATCACTATCATGTTTAGACCTCTTGAAAAGAGCTAAGTTGAGGGTTGGAATCAATCCCGAAGCTTCAAAAAAAAAAAAAAATCAGCGAAAATTGCTTAGGAAAGTGTTGCCGCAAGATCAGTCTTGGACTTGATCTTATTCAATAGGAAATGGTTGAATGCAATGTATTCCTTCCCTATTTGGGATGTCCAGAGATTATAAAAACCCCCGCAAAAAAATTTGAAAAAAGGATGAGAGACAAGAGAGTTGTGTGTATTCTCGTTTGGAGCTGTCTAACGCTTCTACAAAAGAAACATTACAGCAAAATTATTATATAAAAAAAAAATTGAATCTAAAGAATTATAGAGGAAGAAAAGGAAGTAGAAGAATGTTTAGAATATAAGAGAATTGAGAGAAATTGATAGAGAAGAGATGAGAGAAGGGGAGGAAGGAGACAATCCACTCGTAGGAGACAATTCACGATTTCTATTCCATGTTCAAAAGCCCCTCTCATTACATATCTTATGCCTTTAAATAGGCATATTAAACCTAATTAAAGTAAAATACCTACCTTACCCCTGCTTAATACCTTGCATGATTTGGCTTCTAAAACCT
>JAOXJP010000008.1:4517826-4537690 GCA_025762735.1 Platanus orientalis | reverse complement strand
CGCACGGTCTTAGGAGCTTGGAGAAGCTGAGTCCGTGACATTATGGCCTAACTACTGCTTGTAATGGTTTGGCTTCAGGTTCAGACTCAAGTTCTCTAGAGGAGGGGCAAGCACGAAGATTAGAAAATGATTTGGCACTTGCCCATCCCACAAAAATTCAAGCACTTTTTATGGTACACCAACACTATATAAATCCCTTCCTATTCAAGAAAAATATTAAGAGAAGAATCATATGTTACTCTATTGAGTGCCTCATATGCTAGTTGGCTCTTGAGACTACAAAGCATTGCCTACCAGATTGCCCGCTTGTGGAATGTATTTGGGAGCTTCTAGACTTCCCCTTAGCGCAAGCATGGACTCTTGGATTCCTTTCACTTCTTAATTCACCCGATGTTTATCCCAAGCCTTTTCTTTTAAATAACTCAAATGGTACTTTACTCGATTTATCATTATTTTATGTTGGAACATATGGAAGCAGAGGAACGAATGTATTTTTCGTTAAAAACTGCACTCCATTCATCAACCTCTTTGTTAATCCATGATTTAGATACTTTGGAAAGTGAAACAGGTGTTTGTGGCTCAATTGTTTTCTCATCTTTTTTACCTGAACAATGGAGATCGCCTGAACTCTAATGTGGCTTGTCCTCGATCGAGTTTTGTGGCTGGTTTGGGAGAAGTTGCTCACACTCCAAAAAGTTATCGGGTAGAGGAAGCCCATTGTTATATTTTATGGGAAAGAAGATTCAAAATGTAATCTTTAAAAGGGTAATTTTATATACTATTCCATTCCTTTTATCATTATATATTTGTATACCTTATTTGCGAATAGGACAAATATGATAGAACAACGAGTGTCTCTCCCTTTCAACAGATTCCTCTCTTCATTTAGGTTTCCAAAAGGGACAAACTAGAGAAGGAAAGGACAGGAGGTAGATACTAATCCTCTCATCTTTATATAGAGGAGATGAGAGAGTAGAAAGGGCAAAGAAGTATACTTTCATCGTGGGTTTTTGTTGAAAACATTTTGACTCTTCAAGGCTGTACTCTTTTAGAGTGTTTGAGTTGTTAGAGTACATCCTTAAGACTTGTGCAAGGTCGAGAGGAGATTAAGAATTGTTACACTCTAGAGGTGATCATCCATAGAGTTCATTTGCACCAATAATGGAGGGTGAAAATCACTTCAAGGACAGTGTTTACGCACGCCTTGACACATCTAATAAGCTGCCTTCTTTCTCTTGCTCTATAGATCATATATTTGCTTATTTTCTGAGAATATGTTCTTCATGCAACTCTAGAATTCTGGTATGTTTTTAGACGATTTTTGGATAATTCTTTATATCATAAATAGTGACATTGTTTGATAACTTGGATGTATTATTGGAGAATTCAGGCATTGTGTTAAATGCTTTAAGGCCTGTGATTTGAGTCATATACTGTTTGTGACTTGCTGAAACACTTTTCTGAGCTACTTCGTAATGACACCGCTGAGACACACTATTGAGAAATATTGTTCGATCGATCACACTATAGTATTGTTGACATTGCATACTTTTGGGGTGGGGGTGGGGGTGGGGGTCGGCCTGGCGGGGGGGAGTATCTTCAAGGGGGTCACCAGGCAAGGGGCCAAGTGCTTGGTGCAAGGTTCTAGGCGATCATGCCACAAGCCTTGTAAGGCCCTCCCCCATGTTTGTTGGCTGAGTAGTAGTGAATTTGCTATTGCTTCATGTTACTGCATGTTGGTGATAAATGTACATGCGGTTTGGATATCCAAAGTATAATTTATGTATGTGGCTGAAATTTAGTTATTTAATTCTTGCTACTTCTTCTTCGTCTGCTGTGCTGTTTATCTTGAGGTTGGAAGATTGATTCATATAATCAAAACTGTTGGAACCTGTGAAAGCTACTTGTGGTTATTTCACAACCCAATTACTACAATGTAAAGTTGATGTGCAATAATTTGAGGGCTATTTCGCTGGGACTGCAGCTTGGCTCTCGTCTGGGCACTTCCCATCCTACTCTTTGCAAGTGACGCTCAAACAGCACTTGCTACTCTCCCATGGCTGAGTATCCACGGCGTTTTAAGCACTTAGTGATGCAATGTAGATATATGGCGTGCTCAACTCCTAGCTAATAGTGTGTTGATAATACTTAAATGGTGAATGGATTAAAAACGGTCACCTTAACGAATGCTAACCGCTGCTCCTTGTTAGGCGGCGGGCACATCAAAACTGAAAAGTGAAAATGCGTTCCCCAAAAAAATGAAAATCACTTTTCAATGCTGATGTGTCCGCCCCTGACAGGGTACGGCGATCAGCATTTGTTAAGGGAAGCGTTCATAAACCGATCCTACTTAAATGAAGATAGACTTTGCCTCTTGAGTTCCACTTTGGTTCCTTTCTATTAAAAAATAAATAAAATCTTGTATTCCCTCTACTTTTATGGCTTCCACCATTTTCACGTCGTCCATATCAAGCCCCCCTTTCTCTCACTCTCTCTCCTCCCTCTCTTGCTGGCTGGCTGGCTTGTCGGTTGGGTGTCCCGCACGAAATAATTCCTACCACGAAACAGGACAGCTAGAACTTACAAAATCCTTCACAGTTGTCTATGCCAAATAAATGTCCTGTCCAGGACGGTGTCTTGGACAGCAGGAGATGGCGTGAAAAAAACAGATGGGGTTAGACTAAATTTCAAATTCCTGCTCATTTTATTCCACATGGCATCCCTAATGTCCAAGACACCATCCTGGACACCAAATCCTGCGCTGTCTATCTATGTATCCCAGTTGTTGTTATTGTAGGAGAAGATGGCTGTCACGTAGTGAGTTGGGTGAGTTCGGAGGATGAGATTTATGCAAAGCTCATCAATCCCCATCATCCAAAGTCCAAACGGTGGGCGCCTGCTGGCCCTGATCTGGATTGGGTGTAGCCGTCTGCTAGGCCAACGTTGAGCAGCAGCCAACATGGTTCAGTTTCAAGCCGGAGAAAGAATGCAAGAAAGCCGTCATAAACGTGACAGTAGGTGGACCACCACCACAGTGGCAACTTGCAAACACTGTCACGTTACATATTAAATAAGAAAAGGTGACGACTTAAATTTTTTGTCATTTTGAGAAGTCGAACGTATGGAAGCCCTTATGGCCGGAATCTTGACCCCTTTCCTCTTTCTCCACGTGGCCCAGTTTGAGCCCACAACTGACCTACAAAGGTCACCCACGAGGTCACCACGCCAATGAGCTTTTTATTTATTTATTTTATAAAGAAAAATAAGCTTGTTGATGTCAGGCGGGATGGGATTCCTGGGCGGATACAAATGTTTTGATCAGGAATTTGTATGTCCCTACGCACAAATGTTGGGTGCATAGGGTTAAAAACAGTTTTCAAATGACAAAACAGGTATCCAATAAAAATATGGTGTATAAGGTTAAAACTGTAGAAAGAGTGTTCAAATGGATCTTTGCTCCCTAGCCCCTAGTAGTTAAAAGAGGCATCAAATTAAAAAAAAAAGTAAAAACATCACATATTAAGTTTGTGGCATGAGGACATGGTAGGACAAACAAATTCCTAGACAAAACATTTGCAAATAAAGCCAAAAAAAAAAAAAAAGGAAAGATAAATGAATTTCAAAATTCCAATCGCAATAGAAATATATCAGGTGTCCAAACTTGAGTTCTTTAGGATGGGTAAGACCTGATTAATTTGAGATGGACTAAGTTGATAAACGTCAATTTCAATATGATCTGTTAATTTTTATTTATTTATTAGAGCTTAACATAGATATTAAATGAACTATAATGCTAAAGTTAATGAAACTTCACAATATATGACAGCTTTAAGATCGTTAAATACTATTTCGCGGTAGCGTTTCTTACAGCTTACCATCCACTTTAAAGACCGAAACTTCACAATAAATATATATGATAGCCTTAATTCTATCTAACAGCATTATGTAATGTATGCATTGATGCCTATCTTTCTAGTCATGATATGGATCTGCTTTATCAATGCGACCAAATAATCTTACAAAAAAAAAAAAAAAATTATAACAAATAACTCAACAAACCTTATTCCATTTACTCAAAATCAATTACACAAATCTTATAATGCCATTCCAGTCTATGGCCTTATTTGCCCATGAATGGATAAAAATGCTCACCTTAACGAATGCTAATCACTGTTCCTTGTCAGGTGGTGGGCACATCAGCATCGAAAAGTGAATATTCATCTCCCAAAAAAGTGAAAATCACTTTTCAATGCTGATGTGTCTAACCCTAACAAGGAGCAGTGATGAGCGTTCGTTAAGGGAAACGTTCATAAACCGATCCATTAGGTAAGGTCGCCTCTTAGGCCAAGAGATCACCCTTGCTAAAGATTACTCAATCATCCAACTAGTGAGTGAAATTGCTGCCTTCTCTCAATGATTCTCTATGCATAAGACATGACTGGATAGAATTTAGAGTGGAAAGATGTTTTAGCCAAAGATTAACTAATAAGGTTTAATTAAGATGGGCATTTTTGTAATTCTAAGATTGTTAAATACTATTTTGAGGTGTTTCTTGCAGCTTTCAATCCACTTTAAGGACAAAGTTATTGAAAGAAATGCTGTCATTTTCTGAAGTCGTCGGGGCAAGCAAGTCAATGATGGTTTTTAAATTTGGCCGGATTTCATTTGAGTTTAATTTGGAGGGAATTTAGCTCAGATTTAAGCAAGGAAAAAAAAATGATTTATTTATTTTTGTTTTTATTTATCATTTATTTATTTTCTTTCCTCTTTGCCGCGCCGTGGAGTCGTGGACTTTCACTGGTTTCCAGATCCACAGCGACAAACGAAGAAAAAAGAGAGGAGAGGGAAAACCCCATAAAAATTTTTGTCTTCAACTTTTCCTGAGAAAAACCCATCATCAATGGCTGGAAAGGAGGGACCTTCCAGGGCTACGGCTCCTCCCCGACCCACGATTGCTCTCCCGCCTCGCTCGTCCTTCGAGAATCTCTTCATGGGTGGAGCTGGAGCCAGCCCTGGTCCGATGACCCTCGTCTCTAATTTCTTCTCCGAGAACGATCCTGAATCGGAGTGTCGGTCGTTTTCGCAGCTCCTCGCCGGAGCCATGGCTTCTCCGGCTGCGGTCACCGGTCGGAGACCGAGCTTTTTGACGGAGAATTTGACTGAGGATTCTTCAAGGGAGAGGAATTCGGGAGATGGAGGAAAAAGTGATTCTGGGTTCAAGCAGAATCGTCCGTTTAGTTTGGTGGTTGCCCAGTCGCCTATGTTTACGGTTCCACCTGGTTTGAGCCCTGCTAGCTTGCTGGATTCACCGGGGTTCTTTTCTCCTGGTCAGGTAATTAAGTAAAGTATTTTTGTGTAGGACTTGGTCAATATTCTTGTTGCAATCGATTAAAATTTTGATTTTTATTGCTTTAATTTGGGTTCTTAGAAGTCAGATATTTACTTTCTTTGATGTATGATTTCACTGTCCATAAAGGGTGGACGTTGAGATTTAAAGCAAACGGTAGGCTTCGTTTGATATTTTCACTACGGTAATTGAGGAATTCCTTCTTTAAAAAAAAAACTTTTTATGGCATAAATACCGCTTTAAAAAGGTCAAGCTGCTAATTTTATTTGGTATTTGATGTTGTGGGTGACATAGATTCGAGATTGGGATTAAAATGAATCAGACAATGGGTTTCATGTGGGAATTTTGTTTTGATGTTTGATAATTTCTGTTTGCCAGTTTTTTTTATAGAATCCATTTTCCATAGTATCTGAGCTGTATGTTTCTACATGGATTAGTGTCTCTATTCTTGTGTGTTGGGAGCTCCATTATTTCTTCAAAATGGGGTGGGGGTGGGGGTGAGATTTGAACCAGATAGTTGATCTTATTGCCGTTTTCATTGGATGAAATTCTATCTTGTTCAATGGTTTGACCGGGTAGCTCCAAAATGCTTGTTTGGGGATTGTTTTTTACACCAAAGATATAAGAATCATGGGTCCATTTAGTTTGTTGGGATCATCTAAAATTGGTAACTGTTTAGACTTTGTAAGTTTTTCATATAATGACTTTGTAAGTGACCATTTCTTGAAACTACTCTTGTACTTCATGACATATATTTTTGATCCTTTTGCTTCTTGCCTGATGGTTATGGATTTGGAGATTTCTGTGGTTTATATTTTGTCATTTAGTAGGAATTATAAGTGGTGGGGCAGCATTCTGATTCATGGTACCTTCACCCCATAAACTGTACATGTGGATCACCAAAGACCATTCAGTGAATAGGCCACCTCTTCAATTGGGAATGGTCAAAAAATCATATGCATTGATGATTTTTGTCACTCAGTATATGGGCCCTTTTCCTGACTGTTACTCACATTTTTTTAGTGTTCATTTCTATATTTTTTAGCCCTAGGTTGGATGGTATTAACCCCCCAATGAGATTGATTTTTTTTTTTTGGCTACATGTCACCATACAAAGAGGTGCCTACTGATTAAGCTGTTTGAATTAAATAACTTTTCATAGGAGGGTCAAGTGTCTGGTATGGGTTTAGGAAGCTTTTATCCTCATGGTTCTGTGTGCCCCTTTATTTCCTTCCATTGAAATATCATTTTAATACTTAGAAACAATTGTCATGTAATATGAGATATTCATTTTTCTGGTTAATGGTATGTGTAGGGCCCCTTTGGGATCTCCCACCAGCAGGCTCTGGCGCAAGTCACAGCTCAGGCTGTTCAATCCCAATCTCATATGCACCTCCAAATGGAATACCCATCTTCTCTGACAGCTGCTTCTACAGCTTCACTGACACAGCATCCATTGTTTCCTTCCAATGCAACTATGCAAGAGCTTATGGCACCCTTAAGATCAGACTCTAAAAGCGCTATAATGGAATCATCAGACATATCTCATTCTGATCAGAGATCCCAACCTCCTTTGCTTACTGTTGATAAACCTGCTGATGATGGCTACAACTGGCGGAAATATGGGCAAAAGCAAGTGAAAGGCAGTGAATATCCTCGTAGCTACTACAAATGTACCCACCCCAATTGTCCTGTCAAGAAAAAGGTTGAGCGTTCTCTTGATGGCCAGGTAACTGAGATTATTTATAAGGGCCAGCACAACCATCAACCACCTCAATCCAATAAGCGTGCAAAAGAAAGTGCGAATCCAAATGGAAACCCAAATTTTCAGGGGAATCCTGAAGTTAGTTCTCAGGGTCAGTCTGGGAACTTGAGCAGATCAATTGAAACTTTACCTGCTCCTTCACTGTCTAGGAGGGATCAGGAATCTAGCCAAGCAACACCTGAACAATTATCTGGTTCAAGTGATGGTGAGGAAATGGGTGATGCTGAAACAAGAGTAGATGAAGATGACGATGATGAACCTGATCCAAAGAAAAGGTAGTTTTACATCTAAAGACATTGATCTGCTCTTACATAAAGATTCATCAGCTTAACTGTATTTTAACAAAATCTTCTTATTGGGTAGGCACATAGAGGTCAGGGTATCTGAGCCATCTTCCTCACACAGGACAGTCACTGAGCCTAGGATCATTGTGCAGACAACCAGTGAAGTTGACCTTTTGGATGATGGCTATCGGTGGCGTAAGTATGGGCAGAAAGTGGTCAAAGGGAATCCTCATCCAAGGTGGTACTTTTTTCCTATTTGCTACCATATAGTTGGAATTTGTAGCTGCTATAAAACATGATTATTTCATGCAAACTTTATATTGCCTTTTGTTTTGTATTTGTTTTTTTTTTTTAAATTAGTGAGAATATCGTCCAAAATGTAATGTAGGAGTTGTTTTCCTTAACCTATGTTTGGTTGTCTTGAATATAGTGGAAAGCATTGGAAATGCTTGTATTTTCCAAAGAAAATGGCTTTTCCAATCATTTGGTTGGTCAGAAATATATCCTTATTTTTGTGCTTTTCTGTTACTACCTAAAACTTTTCCTAAAATACAAATGGCTTTTTTTTTATCAAAAATAAAATAAAATACAAATGGCTTTTCTGACCAAAAGCCGCAAAAAATGAATAAAAGCTGGTTTACAATGTACATATAACATCTAATTTTTATCTAGATATAATGTGGCAACCAAACATGTTTTGGAAAAGTATTATAACCTTCTTTTCATTTATATTATTTTCTTATTTTCCATCTAAAAGACAAACTTAACTTATATTTTCCTTATTTTACATTGTAGATACTGGAAAATATACTTTCTTGAAATATAATACTGATAGGTATCAAGGACATTCCAGGTAGAAAAAATAATAAAAAATGAATGTAAGGTTATTGGTAGAATTCTTTATGGGGCCTAAGGAGGCATTCTAGATTAAAATGAGGTTTCTGTTGAAATCAGAGGGTCAATTTATACCCTGTGGTTGGAGTAGTTTCCGTAGCTTCCATCTAGAGTTAAGATATATCAAAATCTTCCAAGGATTACATTTAGGGGAAAATTGGCATTTGAGCTTTAAATTTCCGTTTGGTCACAGATATAGTTTATGTCAGTTTTACTTTAATCTGACATAGTTAGTCTGGGGGGTTTTATTTTATTCCAATTAGGATAGGTTTTTTCTTAAGTCACTAAAGTTGAAATATAATTATAAACATGGTTAAAAAGAAGATGTGGTTCAAAAACTCGGATCGTTTAGGCCCAAAACCAATCCGGGATCGGCAATCTAAGTGTGGATTGTTCGGTCCAAAACCGATCCAATGCCAAAAAAATCCTAAAAATTCTTATATATTCTTATAATACTTTTTATAAAAAGTTTGAAAGAAAAAACTCAATTTTAGGTATGTTAAGTGCATTATACATTAATAAACACTGTTACGATCATGTATATTTATAAAGATCAAAATTTGAACATTTCATAACCAAACATTCAATATGGTTACTTCTAATGCAAAAAAAATTCAAACCATATATAATAACATATAAATAATAATAAACATAATTGTAGGCTTGTTAAGTGCATCATACATGTATGAACAAGGTTATGAGGTTCATATAAATTTAAAATTATAGTTTTCATAACCAAACATCCAATATGATTATGTATATTGATGCATAATAACTAGACTATGTACAAAATCATATAAACAAAAATAAAATAATACATGATTCTTTATTCTAACCAATGGGTTTGTGAAGTTTAATTTAACCATATATTATAGGGGCGGGGGGTCAATGCAAGGGGATTCCAAGGGGGTCAAATTTATTGTTTATTATAAGGCCATGGGGATTACGTCTTATATGTTATTTCAAGACTTTTAGGAATATTTATAGAAAATCAAATAAGGGTTTGTACACTCTTAAAGAAACAAAAACTTAGATATAGGAGGGGGAATGAAAACTACTTTTTTAGGGTTTTTTTTTTTTTTTTTTTTTTTTTTGGATTGGAGTCTAGACGATCCCATGTAAGGATTGGACAACCCATGTGTTGTTTCTTTGGGTGATGGGTCCATTTGTGACGTCACAAGTGTTGAGATAATGAAGATTAAGATGTTTGATAGCTTGGTTTGTACTTTGGGTCATGTGGCATATGTCCCAAAGATGCCAAGGAATCTAATATCCCTACGCTGGTTGGGTTCCACAAGTTGTAGGTATTCAGCTACAAGTGGAGCAATGAAAATCACATGTGGCTGTTTGGTCCTGATGAAAGGAGAAAAATGTGATGGTTTACATCATCTAATGGGAGAATATGGTAACTAATGGTATTCCTTTAACCTCAATGGGGAACTAGAAACGAGGTGCACAGAATAACAAGCGTGTGTGCAAAGTCCCCATTGTAATTGGAGCAGAGAAAAGTATTATGGGTTTCTAGGTGATAGACAATGGTGAGACAGTTCATACGGTTGGAGAAGATGGATCTATGTCCCTCTCTAGAGTTGATTAAGCAAGTCAACTTGGGGTAACTACACATGTACATTGTCTATGTTAAAACCGAATTAATTTGATGGTATGTATAGTAGTGATTCTTCAAGGACAATGGTTGTTTGTAGTGATAGAAAACATGTTATAATTTAGGTTCAAGGTGGTAGTGCGTTTCAGATATATATGGTGCAAAGTTCACTAAGAAGGACAAGTGCGTGTTTTCTCCAGGATGGTTCTAGAATGTGAGCCAAGTTGGAGTGTGGTGCATATGTCACAATTCTAAGTCTTAGCAAAGATACAAGTGGAATTAACTTCAACAGGAAATCTTCAAAGTGACTGCAAACATGTCAAAGTAGAAATTGTTGGGTTTTTGGCAAGTTTCCAACCAAAAGGACTTCTACATGTGAGTTGGTTTCCTTCTCCAACTAGGAGAGTAGAAACATATAGGTGTCTTTCAATGGTTCCCACAAGACTAAAAATATATATTTAATATGAGATTAGGTTGTAGTGTAATATGGTTTTTTCTCATGGGTTTTCTCAAGATTCCTCATAGGGTTGTGAGAGAAGGTGAGAAAATAGGGTCTTTTCCATTTTTGTGAAAAGGTGAGAAAGGGGTTTTTCATAGGGCTGAGAAAAGTGAGCTTGGTTTCTAGGATGAGAATTTGAGCAAGAGGGCTTTATACATCTTTTATTTTTCTTATATAATGAAAACGGATTTTTTCTGGAGATTGTATTCATAATGGTTGCTTGTAGGGTGTTTCCCTCTATTGTTGTATTTTAGTTTCCTTGTTTCGTTTTTTATTCTCTTAATAAAGTTATTTTTTATCAACAAAAAGAAAAACCGGATACCCCCATAAACGTAGGATAGATTATGAGTGGTTTAAGCCCATATTCCATTACGTAGACTTTCAAGGCTGTTTCTGCTGTAATCGTGCCACAAATTGACACATGATGTGTTTTTGAATTTGGTGCCCCTTTTAGGACACCTACTTTTTCAACTGAGCACTTTTTTGACATTTTTAGCCCCAAAACACCACATGTCAGCTTCACATAGACTCATGGATAGTTTTTCATCAGAGAACATTTGTTTCATTTTGGTAAATGTTTTTTTAAACTTTCTTTTTTTTCTTTAAAAGCGCAACATGATGTGCGGAGACAAATTTTTTTACCAAATTGCTGAAGTTTCCACTAAATCAAATCTGGAATATTGTATTCTGAATAGAAATATAGTTGTCTTGATCATTTCTGACAACTTGCCAATAACTGATGAAAGTTTTGGTTTTGTTTAACAAGATAGATCCAAACAGAGGTAAAGCACTGAACTGGGAGAAAAGATTTGAGATAATCAAAGGGACAATCGAAGGTTTGGTCTATCTTCATGAGAACCCCAATATCAGAATTATTCACAGAGATATAAAAGCCAGCAACATACTTCTGGATTCAAATCTCCAAGCTAAAATTGCCGATTTTGGGTTGGCAAGGTGTTTCCAAGAAGATAAAAGTCACGTCAGCACTGCCATTGCAGGAACACTGTGAGTATGCCTTTTTTTTTTTGTAGTTTCAATGCTCATAAGGTAAAAACTCACTATTAAAGTGAAGAAAAAAAAGGTGATTTTATTTCCACAACTTTAACTTTGACACACTTATGATTCATCTTTTTGTTTTGGAAAATCCAATGCAAGTATACAGCCCCATGAGGGATGGGGATTAGTTCTTCTGCACATTAATTTAATTGATGTACATGTAGATACATAGATAACATCGATGTCTTCATATTGTTGGATATGTAAATCCAATAATTCCAGTTAATTCCTTTATTGTACAATCTTAAAAGTCAAATAGTTTTAATATAATATTAAAAACAAGTGACCAAGACATAGAGGTGCCATTATTGCCTTTCTTGAAGAACTCAAGGCCTCCTACAAAATTGTGTAAGGAGCATGCCAATCAATTCATTGTCCCTCAAAGGGCTTGCACTGTTTGGCAGAGATGTATAATACCTCCCTTTATAACTTATTTCCCTTTTAGAGTCTAGTATTAAAAAAAAAAAAAAAACATCCAAGAAAATTCTTCTAGATATTCTGAAAATTCCAGTAGAATTTCCCTTATCAAGTTGTTAACCATATGTGAAAACCAAGTCAATAAAACAACGGTAGCAGCATCAACCGAGTGGAGGTTCTTCTATTTGAACACACTTGGATTGAAGTGGTTTTTCAATCCAATGATGCAAAGCAGGGCTCCTCAAGGTAGGTGTTAATCCAAGGGCTGTGATGGGTCTTGTGTCTTTCAACGTACCAAAAACTGAAAGAATATAAAGGAGGAAGAGGTCTTCAATGGCTGCATTTTCTCTTTCTTCTCCTTCTCTTTTTCTTCTCAGTTTTCACTCTGTTTTAACCCAATTCATTGCCTTAGTCGTAAGTGGCTCTCAAACACATTTCTTTATGTTATATAATGATAATGGGATCTAATCCCATCTCACCAACCACCCCTTGTCCAACTTTTGGTGGACATTAATTTCAACTGGACCTTTCCCAAGGCAAGATGTGGGCTCTGTACTGGTTTGCGACGTACGAAGTGTAACATGTGCCCAAAGTACCCTTGCTTGCACTCGTACATGTGTGCACCTCGCTACATCGTTGCTTCATGAGACAGTGCTCTCTCAAAATACACAAGTCAAGGGTTTATTACTTTTATATTACTAAAATTTTCTTTACCAGCCGATGTGGGACAAAAGCAAACGAAGAAAAATTATGAAAACTGTAAAACAGAGGTTCCATAAACCTTCCAAAATCCATTCATTTTCAACACACAAGAAAGAAGAAGAAAAATCAACATTACATATATGAAGCAATATCCTTCATGTATTCCATACGAAGACTTGTAATATGTATGTATGTACACATCCAATGTATAAATAAATAGTCCTATTGTTTTTCTGAATCCACAGAGGATATATGGCTCCAGAGTACATAGCCCATGGTTTATTAACAGAAAAGGCAGACGTCTACAGCTTTGGGGTGCTTTTGCTAGAGATTGTTACTGGATGGCAGAACAATGGAAGTAAAACATCCGAGTCACCGGATAGTGTCGTCAGTTCTGTAAGTTACTGAACTTAATTCTTTTACCCTGCGTTTGGTTGTTACTTGAAATGAAAACATTTCATTTTGGTTTTGCCATACTAGCAGTGTGCATGAGCCCCAACCTACTGGAAGAAAATGTTCAGTGATGAAAAAGCATCTGTAGTGTGTATGGTGAATGACAAGCTGATATGTGTTGTGTTTGGGGGTTAAAAGGTCCAAAAAAGTGTTCAGATGAAAAAGTAGGTGTTCAAAAAGAGACCAAATTCAAAAACTAATCACGTGCCAATCAATGCACGCTTATAGAGGTCTGTGTCAACACAGAGAATCATTCTCCCAAAATATGAAGATTAACATAAATCATTTCATTTTATAGAAAATCTAATATGACTTCATTTTTAATTATAGTTAACAAATTGATATGAATCTAAATGAGTCCATTTTGAATCATCACCTTATGGCTTCAAATATCATGCAAATTTAAAATGAAATGATTTCATAATAGGCAGTGACCAAACATGATCAATATTTTCATCTGCTATTCCTTGCATCATTATATAATCCAATTGTTTAATTACTTAACAACCTTCTAATTTTATCTTTTATTTTTATCTGTTCTTTCCTTGTGGCTTTTGGGTGAAATAGACATGGAAACATTTCCAAATGGGCACAGCAGAGGAGCTTTTTGACACAAATTTAATGTTGCATAACTATAACAATAATTGCAACATTAAGAAGGAAATCTTGAGAGTGGTGCATGTGGGACTTTTGTGCACACAAGAGGTCCCCTCGTTACGACCATCAATGTCGAAAGCCCTACAAATGCTTTCAAAGAAGGATGAACAACTCCCTGCACCCACCAACCCGGCTTTTATCGATGAGAGTACCATGGAGTTTAATCACTTGTGTGAAGACACTTCACCTTCAATTGCTACCGTCTCCTACAGCTCCTTCTATCCGAGATGACCTTGTAAGGGTGAGTATAGAAATACTTAAAAATACAGAAAATACCCCCATGCCGGTGCTATGTGAGCCCTGGTGTCTAGAATATAGAGCTTGGTTCACTTGATTGATTGAGGGAAATTGACAGGCAAATGGTGATGGGAATATTGATGATGCATGGGTTGGAAAATAAGGTTATGATAAATCAAATAAAGTTAACATGCATATGAGGAAAGCAGAATCAATCTCTTTGAAATTTTTTAGTGGACTATGCTTAGGTAAAATATATAGAAATGTAACATTGTCGACTATATTTCATTTTTATGAACCATCAGTCCATGTATAAGCTTGTTGAGGCAGTCTACATGATTGCTTATCCATTTATTCAGATCAATTGGCTAGATGATAAGTTTAAGTGACCTCTTGAAGTTCCAGATATAATGTTTAGAGGTTCCCAAAAGCTTAACTCTCTCTCTCCATCCTTCCTCCTTGACCCTTTTTTTTTTCAGATGCTAGACCTCTGGTTCGGTTGGTATTTTCTTTCCTTTACATAAGGAGTTAGAAGAATACATGAAATAATCCAACTCCTAATGATGATGAGCTGAAAGGAATTAAATTGTATTTCACCCCTGTAAGACACAAATACTACATGATAAAAAGCTTTTAACTTCATGGTAACCATTTCAAGTCCAACCTCAAAAAATTTTAACCAGCCAATTTATGCACGTCAATGTGACAACCCAAACAAAAGGAAAATACCAAGAATGCCCAAGATGAATTTGCATTATTCTTCCTAATCACATGGCACCTATATTAAAGTTTACACTTATTTTGTCTAAAGAAGCTAAGAAAACTTGCCAAGAGAATAGAATACCAAGCAAGAGTACTAACTAACGATTGCGGAATTATAGTCGTGAGCTCGACAGACTACTGCAACTATCAAGTCCATAATCAATTTTTATGTTGTTTCCTTAATTTTTTTTTACAACTAATATCCAAGTTAGAGGTGTCATTTTCACGTTTCTTGAAAACAATCAAGGCCTCTCAGTAATTGTGCAAGGGATTATGGCCAAACTCGTTCTGGAATACAATCTTGCTCTAATAGAACGCTTATCTCTTAATAGAGTTGCACTCTCTAACAGAGACAAATGAACATTTGTCGTTACTTAAAGCCCGATGTCAAACTTAGGTTCTTTAGAAGCTTTTAACTAGTTAATTGGGGCTTTGTTAGGACAATTTACAATTGTTAGGAAACATGGCCTTTTGTCTTTGCATCAGACGTCATCACAGGTGTGGTAGGTGATCAAGGTTGGGTGGGTAGGAGAGCAGTTCGTTGACGGTTGAACCACCCCAAATTTTCATGGAAATGGTAAAAGGAGGGCTAACAGAGGCGTTTTTCCCTTTTCAGGAAAACAAGGCATTTGCTGACCTTTGTGTACGGTTTAAAATGTATCAACAATCCCCCATTTATTTTAAAATTCTTTAGTCGTTATATATGGGTCATGTTACGAGCTTTAAATGAGGTCCCCGCGCATAAGTAAAAATAGTTTAAACCTTGAACCATTACATAGTGCAAGAAGGCTTTAGCTTGTCTAATTTATGTCTGTGGATAAATCATTAAACCGAGTTATCTGACAGCCAAAATTTGTAACATGTGCAATCGTCTTAGCAAGGTCTTTTCATTCTCACAAATAAATTAGCATTTAATGGTCTTTGTTATACCCTGGTCTATTGAAATGCTGTAAAGATAGCCTGGATCCCACAAGTAGTAACTAACTTCTTCACTTAAAAGGTGAGTTTTCTATCAAGAGTTTATTTTTGCTCTAACCCAATTTGGGTCTATAGAATTCAATAAGAGAACCACGTTCTCATCCTCTATCTTCCATAAGGGAATCATCATAGGTAACAAGCACATGTTCTACAAGAAATACCATCTGTAAGAATTTTCCACATCATCTACATGAATCATATTTATAGTATCAGCATAGAAATGTGCATCTTTCATTAAATGAAGTTGTGCTTAAAAGTGGGTGATGTTTCGACATGTTTACCCGTTGAACCTAAAGTACTAGTAGGTTAGTTTTCCATTAAACCTTGAGTAGTCAGGTCATGTGTCTTGTCAAAATGAACTTTAGAAGCTTATTAGTCTCATTCCCTTTGATGTGTTGAATGTTAACTCCTGACTAAGGCCTTTTGATAGTAGGTCTATCAAATTCTCTTTGAACTTCACATATTGTACAGGCACTATGCTATTAGTGATCAGACCATTCATATGATTGTGCTTCAAGTGTACGTTCGTAGATTTTTCATTGTAATTCTCAATATCCATTTTAAATATAACAGTTTAATTATCTTAGTAAATGGTTATAATCAGTACAAGCTTGTGCCATATTGATACGTCTATCAAGATATTTATCAACCATTCTACCTCTTATCTTATCGATGACAATACTACAAACTCTAACTCCATTGAAGAATGAGCAATCACATTTGTCTTTTAGATTTCTAGAAGATTGCATATCCTTTCAATGTATAAACTCCAAGTAGTCACTAAGTTAATTTACAAAAATAAAACCTTAAAAAAATAAATTATCTAAATAAATTATTGTACCAAATAAAAATATGTAAACCTTTAATCAAAATACGTCTAATTCTTGAAAATAGGTTGTTTAACTAATCCAAATGATTAGATTAGCTTTTTTGGACTTTGAATTAGGTTTAGATTGGGAAATTACAAGTTGACCTAATTTTGATGGGGCTTAGATCTAGGCATGAGCAATCCAACTTAATATGAGTGGATATGAAAAGAAATCTGAAAATCTGATGATACAATGTGGATATTGAAAGGAATTTGAAAATGAACATGATCTACAAGTGGGAGCAAATTTTTTGTCCAGGATTTGGTGTCCATGACACTAAGGCTTTATCTGTTACAAGGTAAATCACGAGAAAAATGGGGAAAAGCAAAACCACCTTAGAAAATGAAAGAAAAGAAATGTCACTATTCATTTCCTTCCCTTCGCTTCCCCCCTTATTCCCATTTTGGCTGGAATAGGTGAATGAGCAAATTTATGAAGAAATGGGAAAACATGGGAAAGCTTCAACACCTTAGGTTGTTTTTTCAAATTTTCTCATCCAGTATCCCCATGCATCAAACAACATGAAGTGGAGTTTCTTGAGAAAAAAGTACAATTTCCCTTTTTTCCCATGGTTTACCTTGTAATAGAGACGTCATATGAAATAAAATGTGTGGGAATTTAAAATTTCATCTCTCCCACCCATTTTATTTTATTTTATTTCACATCATTTTATTCCATATGATGTCCCCTGGTCTCCTGGACGGAACATTTATTTTGTTTACGAGATGGAGGGTGGAAAGAAAGGACAAATTGTCAAATACCCGTGCTTTGTGTTCATACTATAAAAAGCTATAGCTGATCATTCCTCCTTTTTAACATGGTTTTTTGTTTATGATACAAAAAATTACATAAAATGTGCTACAGCTTATCACTGGCCGAGAAGAAAAAGTGTTATCAGTAACGTTGATGATAACACATCATAATTTATGTTCGAAAATAAACGTTTTGTCCAGGATTTGGTGTCCCGGACATTAAGGGATGTCATATGGAATAAAATGCATACTAACAAATCAACCCATGTGAGCACGAGTCAATGAATAAGAGAAATAATAAAAACAAAAAATAATAACAATAAATTATGATTAATTGCTAAAAAATTTTTTGTTAAAACTCAATCATAATACTTTAGAGGAATTCTAATAAAAACAATTAAAATTACAAAAAATATAGCAATGATAACTAGAAAAAAGTTGCTAAATATAATTTCAAGTAATATTCCTAATTTAGAAATTGTAATTATCCTGATTAGGTGCATGGAATATCTACAGTCTTAAGATTTATATAGCCTCATGAATCAATCCATTATTGACCAAAAATAAATAAAAAGAGATATTAAATTTGGAATTACAATAAAATTACCTAATAGCAAAAGAATCCGTGCAAATACAGGATAAAATAATAAAAGATAGTAAGGGAAAAATCATAGAGAAAAGATATGATAAAAGTGGTAAGGAAATATTTGAATCTTTTTGTTTAAAAAAATTATAATAAATCATAAAAAGAGAAATTACACATTTTTCATTTGATTTCCTTACATAAAGCTTAAGAATGTTAACTTTGCACATGTTGAGAAAAATGTGAGAATTATATGAATGGCTAAGAAAAATTGGAATAAAAATATTGAGAATATATAGAGATGATTATTTCCATGTTCAAAGTGAGAGAGACTCCTAAGTATTTGATAGAAGCTCAAATATCTATGAGGATTGTGACATAAGTTTGCACCAATGCATTGAAGTATTGAAATTCAAACATTGCTTCTATAGATTAACGATGAAGAAAAAGAACTTTTGCTTCTGAAGCACAAATAAACACAAATAGAGAACATCATTCAAAAGAAAAAAAATAAAATCTTAATCAAAATTTTAAAATTACAAAAAAGATAGTAATGATAATTAGAAAAGTTGCTAAATATAATTTTAAAAAATATTCCTAATTTAGAAACTATAATTATCCTAATTAGGTGCATGGAATATCTACAGTCTTAATATTTATATAACCTCATGAATCAATCCATTATTAACCAAAAATAAATAGATAGAGATGTAAAATTTGGGATTACAATAAAATTACCTAATAGCAAAAGAACCCGTATAAATACAGGATAAAATAATAAAAAATAGTAAGAAAAAAATCATAGAGAAAATATATGATTAAAGTGATAAGGAAATATTAGAATCTTTTTGTTTAAAAAAATTAATTAAGATAAAAAAATATTATAATAAATCATAAAAAGAGAAATTACACATTTTCATATAATTTCCTTGCATAAAGCTTGAGAATGTTAACTTTGCACATGTTGAGAAAAATGTGAAAGAATCATATGAGTAGCTAAGAAAAATTGAAACAAAAATATTGAGAATATATAGAGATGATTATTGTCATGTTCAAAGTGAGAGAGACTCCTAAGTATTTAATAGAAGCTCAAATATATATGAGTATTGTGACATAAACTTGCACCAATGCATTGAAGTGTTTAAATTCAGACATTGTTTCTATAGATTAACGATGAAGAGAAAGAACTTTTGCTTCTAAAGCACAAATAGAGAACATCATTCAAAAGAAAAAAATAAAATCTAATTCAAAATTTTCAAATTCAAAACCTAAAAAATCCCTAACAAAATAATATTAATATATATATTTGAAACTTCTAAAAACTTAAATAAAAAAAATCACCATTTGTATTCGACATTAGCACCGGAACCATGGACCAGACCCCTTTCTCATCAATTCCAAAATCGATAGCATTAGAACTGATTGGTACATATTCTATAGAATCCAACTTAGGTCATTTCTTTTCAATTGTTTCACTATTTTCAACTTAAATTTTTTTTAGAAATAAACTCTTTAGAGCTTTGGTTTGTGGTTAAAAAGATCTTGAATTTTTTATAAAGATTTTAGGAGAGAAAAGATGATTGCCTATTCTTATATCTTAAATTTTTAATAAAAAGAGATAATTTAAGGGTTACGTCATAAATAAGGGATTTTAGGAGATGTTTTGATAGGTTATTAAATAGAGAATTGCCGGAAAATGTCTTTTGAAATATTTCATTAAATTTCAATTGGAGAGGAAAAGATGAAGTGGATGACATAAATGCATAAATAAAATACAAAAATAAAGTTTTAAAAGAGGAATATGAAAGACTTTTGACAGGTTTTTATAAAAGAAACAAATAGAAGAGAAAAATTAAGAAGAAATTAATAGATAATTTCCAAAATTAAATATTGGTATTTATTATAGATTAATCACTCCCTACATTATCTTATTTCTCTTCCATCTTTTCTCTTTGAACAAATTTTGAATAACAAACACCAAATATAAAAAAGAATTATATAGAAAG
>JAOXJP010000008.1:4502890-4514711 GCA_025762735.1 Platanus orientalis | reverse complement strand
GGGGTATACCTGAAATATGCAAATATAAAATATTCTAGTGAACATAAACTTAATTCAGTATCTATGTAAATATCCAATAGGGGAGCAACAGAGGGGGTTATGGCCTGATTTCAAAGAAGGTTTCAATAAACCAGCATTTACAAACCAACATTTTGATTCATAACGAAAATCAGATTTTCCTAGATCCAAAAAAACAAAGAATGCACAAGCCAATAGTTAAAGTGGATTGACATCTGTGCTTGAATAGAACCCAAAATCCAAGAGACTGATTGTTACCCACCAAGAATCATGAGCTCCCATTGTTTTCCACACACAACCAACAAAATGTTAGAGCTCAAAACCCAAATGGGTCTTCAAATCAAGTGACAAACAACTCAGAGAAAAACCATTTAGAAAGAGGGGAAAAGAGAGAGAGAGTCAAATTGTACTTGGAAGAAGGGCCTTCTACAGAAGAGAGATATATGAACCCATTGATCCAAGAGACAGATTATCTGCTTCTCTGCAATCATCACAACCATAACATCTGAAATCTCTGTTCAACCTCCTGTTCATGGCAGATGTTAGCAGCACCATTTTTCAGAGAAATGATTACTCGTTTTTTTAGCTCTTTCAAACAAGAAGCAAATGTGGTGAAAAAGACAGGGAGAGATCTTTGACGAATTTATTGAGGCAATTACAACCTCATCTACTCTTTTTCCTTTCAACACAATCTGATAACGTAAAGTTACAACAGACTCATTTTCCACCTAATGTCTTTTATGTAAATTTGTCTTAAACCCAACAGCAACTTCCACACTCAGTAAGAATGTATATGCATCATTTCTAATCCCAAGTTAGAAACATGTTAGACAACCAATAGGTGAGAAAAAGCTACAAATGAGTATACAAACGATACACAAAGTTGCCAATGCCATGCGTGAATAGGGGATTAATATCTGAGTGTTCACTTGATGAGAGTAACAAAACCAGGTGCAGTGAGTCATTATTCTTATATTGGAATTGATGACAACAGAACAAAAAAAAAAAAAAAAAAATCTAACAGAAGCAAACAGACTGGCAGAAAAACGAAGACCATAAAATTAAAAATCCTAAACAATCAGGTCAACAAACATAAAAACTATAACGAAAAACAATCAAATAAAAAGGGAAAATGAGAGAAGAGCATACCTGAGAAAATCTAATCGAGTGAAGGCCATCCCTATATATTCTCCCAACTTCCACAGAGAAAATACAGCAAAAATTGCTCAGAAGTCTTAAAAGCTGTTCAACATAAGCCATTAATTTCACCCAAAAAAAAGGCAACTGATAATTCAAAGTCATAACCGTACCTGATCATATAGGTAAGAGCACAGTCGGATAAACCGATCAACTAGTCGGTATACCTTAAAATAAAGAAAAAAAAAACCCCAAATAATGGAGATGCAGAGACGACTCCTTTCTCTCTCTAACCTTTGAGAAGAAAGAGGGAAAGGGAATGAACATGATATGAACCTGAGCATGCATCCACTCCCATATCGTCGTTAATGGCGACTACTTACACAGGAAAAGACAAAAAAAAACTTGAGCATGTATTTCAACCCAGATCGTTGTTAACGGCGGGTACTTACACAGGAAATCAACGATTCTTAGTGAATGAACTCCGCATCTTCAATCGTTGTTAATGGCGGTAACTTACACAGGAAAACCACACAAAAAAAAAAACGAAGCATGCATGAATTCCCCCACAAAATCGTTCACGGTCTCTATAGTGGCAGAACCACAACAAAGAAAAGGCGAAGAAGAAGAACACGGGTTCAGGTTACTTACACAATGATCGTCGGTAAGGTTCGAAAGAAGAAGCTGATGCAGGTGACCGTTGGAGACGACCGTTGCGCGAATTCTCTCGGAAGCAAGGGCGAATCCGACCATTTTAGGTCGGAAATGGCAAGCATAGGGTTTTAACCCAAACGTTTTTCTGATGGAATTGCACACAAATCAAGGTTGTTTTCCTATCCAATTTTTTGACTGTATCAGACAGCAAGAAAACCTGCTTTCCTAGGAAAACACATTTTTCCATGGAAAGCAGGGGCTGGGAATGCAATCAGACACCGCCTTAGGAAGTAGATGTTCTATCTAGGATTTTGTGTCCAAGACCCCAAGGTGACTTCATATGGAATAAAATGGGCAAGGGTTAAATGAAATTTCAACTTCCCACCCATTTTTTTTCAAATGAAGTCTCTTGGTGCCTGGATACCATCCTAGACACCAAATCTTGGCTAGGAAATTTGCTCTCAAAACATCTATGCCCTTTGTCTATGTCTGAATCTTTTATAGAGTGTTGTAAAGGATCCAACACCAAGTGTATTGAATGGGTTGTCCCGACAGAAACCTAAGTTCTATTGACACAAAAAATAAATAAAAGGAAAAAATATAATAGAAAACCTATTTCAAGGGTGAAGAATAGGGTTATCAATTGGGTCGGGTTGAAGTCTGTTCGAATTCAGCATGAACTTAGTTATATGGGTTTGAACTTAGCCTGAAGTAGTTAGCTCGTTCTAAAATCATGGGTTTTTGGTTGAGTTTGGACCGGATTGAACTTAAAGTTCGTTTAAAAAATTGATTATTAAAATTGATTTTAAAATTTAAGTTGATAATGGTTCTTTATTATCTCTAAAACTTTAAAAATGTCTAATTAGTTAAATTTGGGCTTATAATAAGCCCAAAACTATCTTATATCTATTGGGCTAAGCTATACCAACTTTGCGCCAAGTCGGGCTATATTTGATTACTACTTTGGACTGGGTCAAGCTAAGTTTAAATTGAAAATGAGTCTGTCTAAACTCAGTCCAAATAAAACTTTGGGTTTGAATTTTGGGCCCAAACTCAACCCAATCCAAAGTTACCTTGGTTCAACCCGACTATTTTTCAAGCCAAACATATCGGGATTCGAACCAACCCAGCCCAATTGATACCCTTAGTGAGGAACCTCTACTAAGAGTTAAATGTTATATTTTTTAATTAATGGATTTTTTTCTTTGATTGAAAATAGTTTGTAAACTTACAATTATATATCCCTCTTGACAATAAAAAATGAAATAATAAAAAAGAAAAGTTAACCCACAACATTTCATAATGGATACAATCTTCCTAAATATAATTAGAAATAACATAAAGAAAAAGAGGAGAACACTCAAATCATTCCTAAATAGAGGAAGATTGTTTTAAAACATGAGACCTGTTTTGTACGAGGAGTGCACTAAGTGTAGTGCACTGAATGGCAATACACGCACTACTCAGTTTGGTGCCGTAGAGGATCTTTTTCTCCTTCTGACCTCATCTTCCACTTGGGAACCCTTACCGAGCCACCCTTCCAAAAAAATAAAAAACAAACCAGATAAAAAAAGAGTAATTTCATTGACCAAACCCAAACATAGAGAAAGGTCAGTCCAGATAAGAAAATGAAGTAACTACCTTTCTTTAGTTTAATAATTATGTCGTGGGGAGCATGATTAACTACTTCAGCAGCAAATCATTAAATCTATAATTTAATATCTCTTGTTTAAGGCAAATGTTACAAATAACCGCCGTACAAACAAGATTTCGTTCCTTGGATTCAAGGTGGATAGATGTTGTAAAAAGTGAGTAAAAATTAAAAAAAAAAAAAAAAAACCAGGAAAGATAAGGGGGAGGTAGGAAATGGCTGTTGTGTGGAGAAAAGTAATTCTATGAGCCCAAGACCATCGGATTCTATCAACAGGTTCTATCAGCTTCCCCCTCCTCAGCCCTTTTTTCTCCTTCCCTGAGCTTCTTGTCATTTTCTCAGCTGTGCAAAAGAATGTGATAGATCTGGCATAGAAGATCTAGATGCCACTAGTCCAATTATGCTCCTTTGCCAAGTATGGCACAGCTCCTCCCCTACAATCATGAATGTGAGTCAAATTCACTAATGCTGTCTTTGGGACCATGGAGTCCAAGCAGCTTGAAATTACTTTTGATTTATCATTGGATCATATAAAATTTGTCAGCTGTCTTTTCCATGTAGCACTCATGACCCATAAAAATTAAAGCTCGGTTTTTTTGGTAAATCATATAATTTATTTCTAATAAAATCATGAGAACAACCCTTGAATATCGTTTTTTAGTGCTTCATGTAGTCAAGTCGAGATAATTGAGGAAGTCCAAATTGGGACGTTAAGATTTTCAATCCTAAACTTTGCAATTGCATGTGCTACTTTTCCTTCCTATGTCTAACATATATAAAACTTAGACTAAGAAATTTAAAAATAGTCTTTTGCAATCCTCAATGCAAAGTTTTATTTTGTTAAGGTAATCCTTTAAGGTTCCTTCCAATGACTTGATCACTTTCATAAAATCTCTCTCCAAGGTGAGCTTTGTAACTCGTAGCTCTTGAACTGACCACTTCCATAGTGTCTGACTTGACCATTTCCATAGAGTCTCCCTCCAAGGTGAGCTTTGTAACTCGTAGCACTTGAACTGACCACTTCCATAGTGTCTGACTTGACCATTTCCATAGAGTTTCCCTCCAAGGTGAGCTTTGTAACTCCAAGTGCTTGAACTATCCTCAATGCAAAAAGCCCTGCTTCACATTCAATTAGTTAAGGGGAACATAGATTCCCTTTTTTTCTTGGTTCTTGTTGCTATCATTTCCTTTTTTGCATTACGTACCGTTACTCCCATTTCACCTATTTGTTTCCTTTCAGTGATCGTTTTATCAAAGTTCACATTCAAGACATCATTTTACAAAAGCTCCCATTTATTCCGGACTTGCTTTATGTCATTTTGGGTATGGTGTAGGGTTTTTAGCTCCTTTATTAATCTGCAAGCATTCAAAAGAATTAGCTACATATTAAAATTTTTATTTTCAAGCATTATCTCATTCATTTGTTTTCATAGACCAACATATTATTACAACTATTTCACAAATCCAAATTCTTTTTTTTTATTAGAGATATTAGAAAATTCCAACCACTTTTTCATCTATTTTTTAAAATTATTTATCAATATCTAGTATTTTAATTGTTAAAAGGAGATATAAACTACAGTTGTTTAATAAGAAGGCATTCCACCAACCCATGTGTTGTCTCATTATGCTCTCGACAAATAAAACAGATTAGTTGAGTTTAAAGAAATGCACACTTTTTGTTAGTCTTCTCACTCTAAAACCGCCAATTCACAACAAACCTAAGTAAATTTTTTTAATTACCAATCCAAGTGGGAGTTTCAACTCAGAAGACCCAACACAGCCCACCTGTTGGTACAGTGGAAGCAACGATGATATACCATGTGATATGGGGTCAAACCACTCCCATTGCAATAAACAAGAATTCAGCAGCAAAGAAATCAATAGGTTCACCCAAGAGGAGTTTACATGCCTCAGCTCTTTGGCCTCCGTTTACGGATGTTGTTCTGTAAATCATATAAGTACAAGTTACAATATAATTGATTCTTCATTATTTTTTCTTTAACTCAAGCTCCAATAAAACCTAGGAACCCATTATACACATAACTCTCTAAACAATGAAGAATACCCTTCTCAATTGGGGGTTGGCAATGTTTGACACGATCTATGAACTTGACATGAAATTGGTGGGGTAGGGTTTACTGTAATCGTGTTTTGGGTCAAAGCATGTCAATCCACTTTGACACGATTAATAAATAGGTCGTGTCATATAGTCATATCCTTTAACTTGTCATGACACAAACATAACCCGCCAACATGAATTGCCACCCTAGTCACACAACCTGCAAACCTGACACAAAATTAACGGGTTAGGATTTATTGTAATCCTGTTTTGGCTCAAAGCGAGTTGACCCATTTTGAAATGATGAATAAATGAGTTGTGTTCGGATTGACTCATATAGTTGTGTACTCTTAATTCAATACGACACGAACCCGAACCCAACCCACCAACACGAATTACCACCCCAACTTCTCACATTCTGGAAAAGTCAATGTTTACTTATTTATACAGGGAACTTCTCACATTTCAATTCTTTCACGTAGAAGGAAAGCACTATTTCAAACCTAGAAGTCAAATCTCATCCTTAGGATTGCTTATCAATCCTACGGCTGAGAAGCAAGAGACAAAAAAACACCATAAGAGTCCCCCTTTGTATAGTGAAGTTTACAATCATTATTGCCAACTCCACCAAAATATACTTTTGAGATTTTCCCGCTCAAATGCCTGCTATTATAAAGGCCTTGTAATAATATCTTGTAGCCAAAAGTGCATCCACGAGGACAACTCCATAAAACAAGTAAAACTAACCTTTTTACACACTTCAAACCTAGAGTAAGAGAGTGGATAGGTAGTGTTTCATCGACATATCGCTAAAATATTCTCTCACATTCCATCTCCCTCACTTGGAATACTATGTAACATTTATCGACCCCCTTGTTCAACATAGTTTTATGGTGGATTCCGGTCCCCATTTGCCTCGATAATAAGTTCTTGGTCACTAGTACACAAATGCAAAGGCTCTTTGATTTCACTAATGGGTTGTGTCTGTGCATGAGCGCACTTTCACCATGAAAAGATCCCAGTAGGATCATGGAAGGCAGCTATGATGTCTTGATATCAGAGAGGTAGATATGAGAAGTTAAACTCCTGGAATCTTAACAGATAGAAAATGTAACAGCAAATATATGCGCAAGTGAAAGGAGAAAAAAAAAAAAGAAGCACAAAGTGAATTAAAGTATTAAACTATGAGAAGTGAAATGATCTCAAAGATTATGTTATTTAGGCTAAGTTAATTGGTAAGACATTGGAATCTTGTTCCTTGCCCAAAAAAAAGAAGAAAGAAATGGGAATCTTGTTGAGCACAATCTTGACATGTGGCAGTCGAAAATAGGTCCAAATTTCTCTACTTCACCCTCTTTCTAGATGGAAAGTTTCTGTCATCTAGACCTCTGTCATGTGGCACAAAAGGGAGCAAGTGTAGCGTCCAAGATTTTGTATGTACTGTGTTTGGAATACTAAGGCTGATACGTGGTGGTTTTTTGAATTTGGTGCCTCTATTAAATATGGAGCAAATATTCATTAGAATGCTTTTTTTTTTTCTTTTGGTTTTAACTCTATACATCCCATTTTTATGGATACCTATTTTTCTTTTGAAAATTAAATTTACAGTTTTAACCCTATTATACACTGAGCCTTTGTATCCAAAACATGGTAGGGGACACAAAATCCTGGACACTACAATTGTTTCCCGCAAAAAAAAGCTATGTTTTCATAAATGTATATTTAAAGAAACAAGAATGAAAAAAATTCAATGATTATGAGCGTAGATACCCTGCAACACAAGGCCATATATCACTTCACGCTCATCCATGTGAAAGGAGAAAGCATCTTTGGGATAAATTCCTGAGAAAGCTGTAATAGTCTATTCTAACACACCGTATGAAATAGTTGAATTCTAAGTGAAATACAGTAAATTGTGCGCTTGGGGCTGATGTGAACAAGCGCGTACAAGTGGCTAATTGAGAGGACCCCGGATAAAGATAAACGATCTACATCTACAATGTCAATCCTCCTAATATCTGAACACCCCTTGTCAGTGTAGACTTGAAAACGCGTAGAAACTTTACAGACTACACAGTTCGCTTTTAGACAGATAAGTGAATTCTTAGATTCTTGAGAATTGTAGTTATTAAAAGGAACCCAAAAAAGGTTTATAGTTAATGGAGAGAGGGAGAGAGAGCTAATGCTGTGGCCGTTGTTGGGTCCCTATCCAACTCAAATGGTAGGCCATCTGTAATGCAGTAAATGAGTGGAAAGGTTGCCACCCAACTCAAGTTGTTGGCAATCTGTAATGAAGTAGATGTGTGGAAAGAAAAAAAAGTAGACTTTGATGGGTTTCCTATCTTTCTCCTGCTCTACTCCCCTCTCTATTCTTTTGCCAGCCCGCTTTAATCAATTCCCACCTCTTTTTTGACTGGCGTCTCTCTTGCTCCTTTCCCCATCTCTCACATTGCGATTATTCATATAAACAAACAAAAATTTTAAAATAAATTAACCCAATTGTCAACCAAACATGACTCAACAACCCACTAATTCAACTTATTTAAAAAACTAGAAAACAAGAAAAAAAAACAACCCACAAACAATAATAATAGAAAAAAAAAATTGAAAGAAAGTAGCACCAAATCCTCGGGGAGTATTTATATTTTATAGCATCTGCAAAGGAGAAGACCCAGAAAAAGTAAACAAAATGAAAACAGAAACAAGAAAACATAACTCCAACGAACTACATTTTCACCCTCGCACACTCCCTCTCATTAAAAGGGTGGAGGGATTCGGACCCCACAGGTTTCCCTCGCGTTGATTTCGGCCTGTTTCCTCTCCACTCATTAAAATCTGCTATCCTCCATCCTCCGCGAATTCCGCTAACGAGAACACAGAGAGAGAGAGAGAGAGAATTGAAAATCAAAAGCTCCCCTCCAAAGGGGGAAGAAAAATATCTGTGTTGGGTTTAAATTGTTTTCCTCGATCTCTTCTCCTGGTGCGCTACCCATTTGAGCTAATCTCCCATCTCCGACCCATTTCCCGATCTGGGTCGTTGTGGGTTTTATCCAATTCGATCGATGTCCCCGGTTATCCCTTGTTAATGGGGTGCATTACCTCGAAGCAGGCGGTCTCTGTAACGCCTGCTTTCGATTATTCGGGGTCGCTTCGGGACAATGGGTCAGGGATTTTGACTTCTTCATTACGACACCGAGCCGGGTTGAAGGAGTTGGAGAAGAATAAGGTTGAGACGGGGGATGGTGAAGGAGAACTGGGTGAGTCAAGGAGGGGGAGCTCCAATGGTGGGGACTCCTTGAGCTTGAGACTGGGGAATTTGCACAAGTATGTGGAAGGGGAGCAAGTTGCAGCTGGATGGCCTGCTTGGCTTAGTGCTGTTGCTGGGGAAGCCATTCAGGGATGGGTGCCCCTCAAAGCTGACTCTTTCGAGAAGTTGGAGAAGGTATATGGAGATTCCTGACATACCCATTTGATCATTATTTGATTTTTCGTTTAATTACATCTGGGTTGCACCTTTATGTAGTTATATTTATCAAAGGTTTAGTTCTCTATCTTGGATTCTTCTCTTTATTCTGCTTAAGAAATTATGAAATAAAATGTCTCTGGTTGTTTGTTGAAAGATAAAAGTAACAATGTAAGCTCTTCCCTTTTAAATCCTTCATTTGTCTATTTGTGTAACAATTTCAATTTTTTATTTTGGTTTCTTTGTAATAAAGTCATGAATAATATTTTCTCCTGTCATCTGGAAAATTAAGGAATTTGCCTATGTACGGACTCGGCATTTTTTATTTATTATTATTATTATTATTATTTTTTTTTTTTTTGGGGGGGGGGGGTGCCCCCTTCCCTTTCTTTGTACTGAAGTAACCAAACTTCATTTGGTATACTTTTGCTTTTGTCCATGGCAATGTAGTTTTAAGAGGTATACCTGCATCCTGTGGACTGTGTCCAACTTGTTTCTAAGTACAAGAAACCATCTATTATTGATATACTTGTTATCAGTGAATTTACTAAATTCCAATTTCTATCACATATCAATTACAAGCCATGCATGGGAAGGTATAATATTTCAAATGTTAATAATGATACGATGTAACTTATTACTCAACACCCATTTTCAAAGCTCTGTGACGGCATACCAGCTTAGGGGACAGTAATTCCTTCTTCCTCAACCAGCTAAATTGGAATTGCTTTTGTTTTGTTCTTCATTCAATTTGATCACCTACTTGTTGGACAACTATTTCAGATTTAGCTGTTTTGTTACCTCTTTTAGGGACTTTCCCACGTTAGGGAAAAAGAAGTTGATGGTTCTGTTTTGCAGTAGATTTAGGATACAATATTGTAAAAAAATTGTTTCTTAGAATTGGAAAGCATGTAATTTAAGGAGATATCCCCTGAAAGTGGCACTTATAGTTTTTTTCCCCTCATGCTGTTCCATTTATATTAATAATAGTTTTAGTCCCTTTAAACTTTTCTTGCATTTGGCTTTATATTTTTTTTTTTTTCTTTTTAATCTTCATTTTTTAGTGTCCAGAAATAGAAAATACCTTTATTGACTTATATATACCATCTTTCTTACCAATATAAATAACTAGAATTTTAATCATTTCCCAATGCATTTGTAGATTGGACAAGGAACATATAGCAGTGTGTTTCGAGCACGCGATCTAGACACTGGGAGGATAGTTGCCCTGAAGAAGGTGCGATTTGACAATTTTGAGCCTGAAAGCGTTAGGTTTATGGCACGAGAAATAATGATTCTTCGCAGGCTGGACCATCCAAACATCGTGAAATTGGAGGGTATAATTACCTCCCGATTATCATGCAGCATATACCTTGTATTTGAGTATATGGAACACGATCTTGCTGGACTTTCATCTTGTCCAGATATCAAATTCAGTGAATCACAGGTTTGTTCATACTGGTTCGATACATTAACTTGGTAGCAATAAATAAACATTGGGTCTTATAAGAAATACTGTGGTAGTCCCAGGATCGGTATCTCTAGGTCTATCGTGCATGTGTCACACAAGCTCATAGATCCATACCATCCAATAGATAATAGATAGGTCACTCTTGGATTGGAAACGATCACGTCCAATTGATATTCCTTACCATCCAATGTAATTTAACATTCAAAGCAGTCATCACATTGACATGATTTTCTGTTGATGAGTGATCCCAAGAGTGGTACTAATTGGATGGTTGTGGTTGACCTCTGTGTATGCGCACCATGTTTACAATTTGAAACTGGGATAATTGGATGGTTGTGGTTGACCTATGTGTATGTGCACCGTGTTTACAATTTGGAACTGGGATTGTTATAATATAATAACAATCTATATTGTTTATGACATTGATCTCTATTTTTTATTTTAGTGCATTATAAGTTTGAATTGCCTATATTCTGTAGGTTAAGTGCTATATGCGCCAGTTATTGTCTGGAGTGGAGCACTGTCACTCACGTGGTGTAATGCACCGGGACATCAAGGGATCCAATCTTCTAGTTAATAATGAAGGGATTTTGAAGGTGGCTGATTTTGGCCTAGCAAATTTCTTTAGTCCAGGTCACAGGCAACTGCTAACTAGTCGGGTTGTGACTCTATGGTACCGTCCTCCAGAACTTCTGCTGGGATCCACTGATTATGGAACATCTGTGGATCTGTGGAGTGTTGGTTGTGTATTTGCAGAACTTCTCCTTGGGAAGCCAATCCTTCAGGGTAGAACTGAGGTGACTACGTTATTTAAGTACACATTTTTCAGTTTGAATGTATTTCTTCATCATGTCATACATGCAATCTTAAGCTGTATTCTGTGATATGACTGTATTCAGCCATATTAAATGGAAGGAGACAATACACGACTACGAACAAAGCAATTCGGTACACTGTAGAGAATGGCATCTATTAACAAATTGGTTTGTCCACAGTAAGGCAATCCGCATAAAAGGAAGAGACCAACATAGAAAAGATTTAAGGTCCCTCTCAGCAACTTTTTCTTTTTGGTGGTCCTAAATAAATCATTTGATCAAATGTGTCAGGATTAGATCTTATAGGTAAAACACATTGAATCCAATCCCCTCCTCCTACATCTGCTCCATGTGAGCTCCATGCCATCTGTTGAATGTCCTTATTGGTATAGCTTTTACGACTTTTCTTTGTAAGCAATAAAGTCTTGTACAGGTTTTTGGGGACTCATCCCTTATTTTATTCTGTTACAACTGATCGATATAACGTATTTTCAGGATTCATGTTTAAGGTTTGAGTAGTTTATTAAGGCCGGCTCTCAACCTGACGCCA
>JAOXJP010000008.1:4491178-4502790 GCA_025762735.1 Platanus orientalis | reverse complement strand
CCCCAAAAAGTGCAAATCACTTTTCAGTACTGATGTGTCAGCCCCTCTGGTGCCGTTTTCATGGTTCTCATGAGATTCGTTCTCACATAATCCAAGCCCCGTTTTTGTTGTTGGGGAATTAAATGTTATAAGGACTGAGAGTACTCTTTGATAGATATCAAAGGGGGGAGCTTTGATTTGGTATGAACACCCCTCCTGAACGAATATGTGCAAATGGCGTCAGGGGTGGCCAAATCAGCACTGAAAAAGTAACTTACACTTTTTTTTGGGGGGGGGGTTGGTGCTTAACATTTTTTGGTGCTGATGTGTCAGCCCCTGACTCCATTCACACCTATTCGTTCATGGATTGTTCATACCTAATTCTTTGGGGAAAGGGGGTGGTGCAATATGTTAAGAATGTAGTCCTTTTGCTTGCCCTATGCTTTTCACTCTTTTTGGGGATTGCTTATACCCTTAATGAATTTTCTTTTATCAAAAAAAATAAAAATCAACTTCAGCTTGGAATGCAGTGATCAAGCAATGCAAAAAAGGGTTCTATTTCCACTGAGAAAATGTGCTCCACCCAGGTCTATCCCAGCCCAGATGGTGCTGAGGTAACATCCCCTGTTTTGATCAAAGAATGGTTCATGACCTTCAATCCCCAATCAATAAGTGGAAAAAGAGATTCATTGAGTGCATATGCATTTTAGACCAGGAAGTGATGTTTGTGCCTAAAGGGTGGTGGCATTTGGTGATCAACCACGAGGGATCCATTGCCATTACGGAGTTTAACTCCCGAGTTAAAGAGTAGCTCTATGATATTAGTTTAAATATCTGACTGGGTTGATCACTATTAGAGGAACTTACACTATTCAGAGCCACATTGAAACCAGGTCAACCTCGCCAAATTTTCATGCCTTGTAGCACCTTTGCTAGCCAGAGAGGATCGGAAGTGGTCTAATTTATGTAATTTGAAGAGTGTTCTCACTCTAGTTAATGCAGCATCTCCCAAACCTTCAAGATTCAAAATATTGTGGTGCAGCCGTATGACAACCAGTAGAGGAGGTTCATTCCCTCGTTTCTCCAAGCAAATATCAGGAGAACAGATAAATGGAGTGCTAAAATTTTCTATTTTGATTTTCAATGTTTTGGATTCTAGTAATTGACACTCAGGTTCCAAAATCAGGCTACAGAGTTTGGAGCTGCAATATCTACCAAGTATGAAGAGCATTTGCTTGTAGTTCACACATGTAAGCAACTGTCATGAACTCAAAGGTTTCTCCTATCAATCAATAACCTACAAATCAATGTAATAAGGAATCAAAGGTTGCTATGTAAATGCACCAGGAAAGGTGTTACAGAGATGCGATGTGAGCACCCACATTTTAACTTTTTCATAGACTGGGTGAATATATATGTTTGGTATAACCGTATAAAGTATCTCTCCTTAACATCAAGATTAAGATGTCAATGGGTCAGATCAAGGGTATTTAGTATTTACCATACCCGGTTCTAATCAGATAGGTTTTAATCATGACCTTACAGGATTCCTGCCATTTAAAATAGACAAAGGAACTTTAATTAATAGATAAACATTATTTCAAGAAAACAGTTATATAAGATAATGTGAATTAATGCTTCAGGTACCCCCTTAATGAAATACAATATGATTCCTAATCAGTAGAAATGAATAGATTCAAACCCAATGCAATCACTGATCAGATCACAGATGTTGGACCCACAACAGCGAGCAATTGGGAATGTGGTACAAGATGAAACCCTCAATCAAAATTACAGAAGAAAAACACCAGTGTGAATATAAGAATATAGAACCACAGTTTAATTGATGACCATATCAGCATATATGATCCAGAATTTTTTTCATGAGAAGAGTTGTGCTTCATAGACCTCCAACACTACATAATCTAAGACATACAGGTAACTAAGAGTTCAGTAATACAATAAGGGAGAATAGCAGTTAATTCGGATCTATGAGCATACCCACTCCAAAAAGACCACAAGCAAAACAAGATGTCAATCTGGCTCTAGAGGCAAATCCCCAAAGGCTCCTTCGCTTGGTCAAAATGACAAGCTGCACCGCACCTCACACAAACATTTTCAACTCAGGCCTACTAAATATGTTGTTCCCCTCATCCTCCAACACAGGATAAGCAGCTACAAGCGCATCCTGAGATCCAATATACAATGAGTTATAGATCTTCCAATATACCTCCCTGACTTTCCTCGCCGGGTGGAACAGACCCTGAAGACAGTAGTTTAGGACAGCAGCTGCACCCAAGGCTACCCTCATTCCTTCAATGGCTTCCATGACAGCATTAATAACGTGGGGTGAGGTCTCAAAAATGTTTGGCCACACATAGTTCAACAAGTGGACTAGAGCATCTTCGCAACCCAGTCCAGCCACACCTAATGCCATGTGCTTGACCGCGGATGCAGCCGTCTGCCTGTGAACCAGATCTCTATCCATGAGCGCATCCTCAAGTAGAGGGGTGACTGCATAGATGTAGTCCTTCCCCATCTCACCTATGTACTCAAACAAGAAAGAGAGGGATTTTAAAACACCATTCTGCACATTCAGCTCTGGCACACGATACTCATTCATCAGGGCTGGCAGAACAGTGAAAGGAGAACAGGTTTCGGCGACGATTGCAATGGCCACGGTCGTACACACACGGTTCTGACGCTCCTGAACCTTAAGGTTGTTCAACAGTGTTGCCAAGACATCCTGAGGCCCAATGGCTTTTGCAATGTACCCAAATGTGTTCACAGTAGCTCGCCTGATCCCCTTTTTGTGGGCTTTCAGCATCTCCAGAAGCTCAAAACAGATCCTCATCCACTCTCTTGCAGGTACAAACTCAGCCCCACGATCAGCAATTCTACCAACAAGGTCAATACAGTTCTCTTGAACCTTTTCATGCCGATTCTTCAGAATTGGTGTCAATCGGGGGAGCAGATCCTTTATCGGGGGTGTCATTTTCGTCATACCAATGACATTGACAATTGCCTTCAGAGCTCCCAGAATGGACCCCAGGACCTCTGGGTACTCTTCGCCCAAGTACTCATACAAGACCACCCCAAGATGACCCATCAGCTGCTCCTCTTGGCATTGCTTCATGACAACAGCAATCCTTGATATGAGATCTGCTGCTTGCTGCCTCACCTTTGCACTCTTGTTGTTCAAGCGCCACTTTATAGTACCACAAATCTGGGGAAGATAGGGTTTCACTCTCTGCCCAAGAGCATTGACCACCGCACCAAACCCATTGAGCATCACATTAGCATCATCACTGGTTTGCTCTTGGAATGCATAAAGGATACCATCAATCAGAAGCTCTTCCAAGCGGGCGTCAATATCTGATGCACCCAAATTTGTAACCACTTTCTCAATCGTCTCCATCACCATCCGCCTATAGGGTTCACTCTCATCTTTAAGATCCTCCACTATTCTCCCTACTATATCGGCAACACCAACTTTGTTTGCAATCTCCACAGTCGTGTCCACCAGTTGCCTATAGTTTCTCCGATCCAGTGCCATCCTTCTAACCCAAAAATTACGGAAGAATTCAGGAAGAATATCACTTCGAATGTAGTCAGCCTCTACTCCTTCCGTACTCACACACTGCTTCACCACTTTCAGTACGATTTTCTTCATTTCTTCATCTGGTGATTGGAACTCTCGGATAAGGATGAACATCACTTCTTTGGTGTAGTAACTGGCATATATTGCATCCATGAGAGGAATAATAAACCCAATTGCCTTCAAAAAAGCAGCCAAGACCTTCCCACGGTGTGACCTGATCCCCTTCCACAAAGGCTTCAATACCGAATCGAAGCTTTCAATACCATATGGAGCAGCTGCTTCAGCAAGAGCGGCCAGAGACAGTGCTGTGATAGTTCTCACCTTCTGGTTCTCATCACTGAGACCATGTTCTATGATTTCCACGAGAGATCTAAGATGGGGAAGTACTGCACAGCCAATTAAGATGGCAATCTGCTGTACAATCTTGATTCCCGTGTGCCGGGCTTGCCAGGATTTCTTACTCTGACACACAGCTTTCAAGAATGGCAATAACGCAGGAATCCCCAGTGCAGAAGCAACAACACTGAAAGCCCTGGCAGTTGTGTTCCTGACATATTCATCGATGTTGTCAATGTCTGGTCTCATTGCAGCAATCATAGTGGCCAACCCCGCAGCTTTGCTCAGATTTGAAATAATCTCTCGTCCTTCCACACGGGCATAGTAGTCCTCATCAATCAACAGAGGCTCAATAACAACCAAAATCTTGTGAACAAATGGTCGGACCAGCTCATCCAACTTATATAGCACCCTGTCAATAACCTTAACCAGAAGATGTCTCTCTTGATCTTCCAATGTGGGTTGCATAAGCAATGGTAGGATCCTGTTGAACAGTGGACCTGCACCAAACTCTCGAGCTTTATCAGTAAGCTGCCTCAGTGCTGTTTTCCTCTGTGGAGGTGTCCCATTCTTAACCTTGAGCAGAAGCTTCATGATCTTCCTCTCTTTTTGTTCATCCGGTGACAGTTCTTCTTCATCATCTTCATTCAACAATGCTCCAAAGTATTGGTAATCCTCTGGTTTCATAAATGGCAACCCACCTGGTGCTTCTTTCGGAACATCAAACTGTTGCCCACGATTTTCTTCAGGAATTGAATAAAGAGGTGTCCCTAATGGAGTTGGAGTAGCAAGAAGCTTCCTTGCCGGGGTTCTGATAGGAACATATGACGCTGGTGGGTCAAGAATCTTATACCCTTCCTGTGGGAACATTGCATCAAGTTCTTCATCAGTCAATGGGCGGTTTCTCTCTTCAATGTCCTTCTCCCATCGAAGTAAATTATACTGCTCCGGTGTAATTGCACCACGAAGATTGATGGCTCCCGGGGTCGGTGTTGCAAGGTCAATCCCCCCAACTGGAGTTACACCAGGTGTGAATGCTGCAGCTGGTGTAGCACCAGGCATTGGTGTGGCACTCCCCATGCTTGCAGGTGTCTCATCCCATCTTGATCTCTGACGCTTGGGAGTTGGTGTAGCAAGCCCAGCCAGCTTAGGTGTAGCATCCCATGTCATGCCAGCCGGAGTTGCCCCGGGCGTCACCCCACCAGCAGCTGGGGTGGCATCAGCATCAGCCAAACGACCAGGCGTTGGTGTTTCATCCCATCGGTTTCTTCTGGAAATTGAAGCAGAAGGCGTCGCATCAGCCACCCTCCCAGGTGTTGGCGTTGCATCCCACCGGCCAATTCCCGGGGTTGAATCCGGCATGTCCCAATCCGAAGCCGCTGACACAGTCTTCGCTTTCTTACTATCCGCATCCTGTGACTGATCCCACCTGTTCCTCCTCTTTTGAGCAGCCTGTGAAGGCGCAGACCCAGCATCCCTATCTTTCTCCAAAGCCCTATTCTCCTCCTCTTCTTTCTTCTTCATAGCAATGGCTCTCAAAGTCTCTTCCTTCTCCCTCTTCAATGCCTCCTCCCTCATAACATCCGAATAAGTCCTCACAGACACATCAGGAGTCTTATCCCCCATTGCAAATGCATCATTCCGATCAGGCGAAATAACCCTACTAAGCCTCCTCTTCCTATAATCGTCCTCCCTATCAATAATTCTCTGAGGTTTCTTAAAACCGATATCTTCCTCTTCATCCCCACCTCGAGGCATCTCCTTCAAAACCGATTTGGGTGCCGTATAAGAAGCCAGTTTCCTGGCAACCTCTGAATCCATGGCGTCTAGGGTGTCCTCATCTTCATTAACGGGAATCGAGCGCTCATAACCCTCAAACCGGTTGTCTCCACCATAGAGATCAACATCAAAGGTAACTGAAGTGAGGGATGCCAACTGTTGCTCCATCTTTTTCCTCTCTTCCTGGGTCTTAGCTAACTCGACGTCTATCGATGCCATGTTTGCTTCTCTGCTCTTCTTCTTTCAGACACAAATCCAAAACCCTAACCCTAATAAGGGATTCAGAATTTTCAGAAACCCTAATTCTTCGCTTGCTGGAACAGGGAAATATGCAGAAACAAGGTAAGAATCAGAAAATAAAAAACACGGGACAATTCTAATTAAAACAATCACGTATCAACAACTGGATGGAAACCAAAAATAAAAAATAAAAATCAACATTCTAGGAACGCTAATCTAAACATATAAATTGGGTAAAAAACAAATCCAATTATAAGAAATGAAGTTCAAACCTAAATATCAAAGGCAAACGAAACCCTAAATGAAACAAAGAAAGAAAATTAGGGTTTTGAAGAGGGTTGAAAACAGACTAACCTTACTCTTCCCTGCGTGTGCGAACGTCGACGAAGATCGGAACTGAAGAAGGGTAGGAGTTGGACCTATTGTTATATAGATGGGAGGGTATTTTCGGTATTTTGAATTAGGGATTCGAATCATCTCCAGCGTCGATAGAGTCCCGGTAATCAGCTCAAGCATTTGAGTGTACTGCATGAATAAAGACCACAAAAAACAAAAAAGATCACAAAAAGCAGAGCGAAGCAAATGTTCTGTGATAAAAATGCCTCTATAGTGTATATGATCACTAAAAATTAGGTGAGAACGAATCTTGTGAGAACTGTGAAAACAGCAACAGGGTACGGACACATCAGGTCTGAAAAGTGATAAGTGCCCCCCCAAAAAGTGCATATCACTTTTCGGTACTGATGTGTCAGCCCCTCTGGTGCCGTTTTCATGGTTCTCACGAGATTCGTTCTCACATAATCCAAGCCCATATTTGATGAATATAAACAGACGTGTTGTATTTTGGGAGTAAAAGGGTCCAGAAAAGTGTTCAGTTGAGCCAAAACCCCATTTTTTGTTGATGTAGTACGCTCAAGTGATCTAAGCTGATCAAATCTCGCCGATAAAAAAGATATCACGCCAGTACCAACCTGCATGTGACACGATGCCTGACAATTGACAAAGGATACCCTTTTGCTAATTACGTAGATATTTATGAGAGCTTCTATTGGCACATCCAAAATTGTTTTCAATGCCCTCTTTTAAATTTATTTCAAAATTCCAATCAATGCCCATGTTTAAAATTATCCTTTCAACCCTTCTTTTTACATCCACCTTCCTCTCTCTCTCTCTCCCTCTGGTAAAACGAATAAGAACCACCCACTCCGGTGATCTTAACAATGGTGACAACCACCGCCTCCTCCTCTTTCCTTTTTTTTTTCTTCTTTCTTTTATTTGTTTTTCTTTTGGCATACTTGTTTGGACTTACAGGTTCAAACATAGGTCTTCTTGTTCGGCTTTGCAAGTCCAAATAAAGGACTTTTGTTCGATCTTACAAACTGAAAAAAAAGTGAGAGAGAAAAAAAGAGGGAGAGAGGGAGGGGGTGAGAGAGGGAGAGGGAGAGAGAGAGGGAAGGACAGAGATAAGGGAGGGGTGTTTTACGTTTGGGGAGGGGGTATAAAGAAAAAAAGAGTTAAAAGGTCAAAGTGTGGAGAGCAATTTTGGAGGTGCCAATAGAAACACTCGTTATCATAATACCTTTTTTCTTCTTAAACACCTTTGCCACACATTAATTGGCCAGTCAGTCAGACGGGAGATGATTCAAATCCCTAGTAGGCTAGTACTAAGACTGGTAAAAAGTTTACTTAAATCTTTAAATCCCATCTTAAAGCTCATTTTCAGTGTCTAATGCAAATGATTTTCCTCATCTAGAATCTCTATTCCAGCCCACATATACATTTGGATAACGATTTCTTCCTCAATGATCCAAGATGTAAGACGAGTGAATGGCAACACTCTAAATTGATGCTCTGAAAAATCCCAGTCTAGATGGCTTTGCAAGTTCCTTCTATCAAAGATTTTGGGATATATTTGGTGACATGAATGGAATATAAGGCTTGAATTTTTATGAAACTGGTTTTCTTCTTAAAGAACTTAATCATACCCATTTTGTCCGGCACGGATTCTGTCTGTTGCCCTGCAAACGCCTTAGGTCCACTAGGCAGCAGGAGGCAGACACATCAGTGCCAAAAAGTGATTTACACTTTTTGGGGATACTTTTCACTTTTCAGGGATGTGTCCACCCCCTGCTGCCCAGCGGACCTAAGGCATCGCAGGGAGACGGACCAAATCCATGGGACATTTTGTGTTGATCCCAGAAGTTGCCTTGCTTTTGTTTATGATCATAGACCAATTAGTTTATGTAATGTGTCATACACATGTATTTGTAAAAACTACAGTCAATTGATGATAGTTAAACATGCTGTTTAATCTTTTGTTCCTGGTCAACAATTGAATTTTTTTTATAATATTTTTTGTGGTAAACTCTTAGAAGCTTGATACGTGAAAAGCCTGTGATAAAATGGAACAGCTATGCAAAGAAATGACTAACATTTATTTCTATCCTGTTAAATGGTGCTCTAATTGGCAGATCTATGCATCTGAGGGTCTTTTTATTTTTATTTTTTTTTATGAATACATATTAGGGTCTTCAACAAGGCGATCTCCTTTCACCATATCTCCGTATCTTGGATATGAAAGCCTTATTGGGATTGTTATATTCAAATAGAACTCGAAGTAAGCTTCACGTTATAAGGACCTCCATATCAACCCCTCAAAGTTTCTCATTTATTTATTTTGTGAATAAAATATTCTTATTTATATGGGCTAATTAGGGAGATATTCAAATATTAAAGGAGTGCTCATCTCTCTTGCAATTATCGGGTTAATCTAGTCCTTTATGGCAAAAATATTCTTGTAACTTGTCAATAGGATCTTACATCATCTTTGGAAGCGTGAATGATATCATCATTGTTGTGAGAATTGCCATTTTTCTTGTAATATTGGATTCCTTGCTAATTACATTTCATTAAGGATATTTTAATCATATTATCAATCAATATATTATACTGAAGGGGTGGCCATGAATGCAGCTGATAACTATTTCCCAATTCTCCACATCTTGGCTTCCCTTCTTCTTTTTCTTTTTATTTGTGTAATCATCAATCCAAGTGCATCATTGTATTAGAGCCATACGATGTTCTAAGTTTTACATAAAGGATAATCAGTCGAGAGGACAACCTGGACGATAAGAGTGACAGCCACCACAAGGTGGAAATGGCTTCCTGGATGAGATGCCACAGCAAGGGAGCTGTCATTAATGTCTGTTGCACAGTGTGGTGTTATGCTATGGCCCCAGTGGTTTAAGGGCCTAACTTGATGCGTTTCGATCAATCATCAATCATAGGGCTTTTAGTGTATTGGTTAGGTTCTTAAATTTTTTTTTTTTTTTTTTTAATTTTTATAGATAAGTTGGCGAAGACAAGTTTTGAACTTAGGTCTCTGGTGCAACACCCACAGACTTTACCAACTTAGCAAGCTGCCATCTTCTTCTTAAAATTAGTATCAAGTGGGACAACAAAACTAAGGGGCCATTTGGAGTGTTGGTTGGAACATGATGATTTCACATGACTGAATATATCATTATCTCTATGTTCACATGCCCTAGTACCAACAATTGAAGGTGTTCCATACATGGTATTTGATGATGATTTTTTTTTTCCAAAATTATTAGGTTTCACTCTAATGAAACCCAATGTTCTTTGAACAAGAATAAAGAACCCTCTGTTTCTAGGCAATAGGCCTACCTCTTCTAATATGCTTGTTCGGATTGGACAATGGCAATATTGTTATTATTATTTTTATTTATGTTGATGTATTAATTGTGGGTTTCTTAGGTGTTAAAATCTACATATGTCTACCTTATAAGGGCTCCTATGTGGTTGAGGATGTCATAAATTAGTTATTCGGGGACTTGTCCAATGTTTCATGTTTAGTAGTCTCGTTTCAAATATAACCATGTAGCCAACCATGCTTTGCAAATTAGGATAACAAAATAAAATAAATTTGAATGATACCACTTCTTGATATGGTCTTATTTTACAAGGATGTTTCTTGCTAAGCAAGGAAAGTTCGATATATCAACGACATGATTAAAGAGCTGATGAACCCTAATTCTTCCTGCGAGAAATGAAAGGCAAAGAATGCAACAGTCATGTCGTGGCTACTTTATTTTATGCAACCTCAAATTAGTAGTGGGTTCTTGTTTCTCTACACACCCAAGGTGATTTTTTACTCACAGACCCAAAACATATTTATTTGTAAAGAATACTACACGAGTGTATCACCTCAAGCAAGGGATTTTCCTGATTATTACCAAAAAATAAATGTAATTGGTCGGTCGGGGAATTAGATACTTGCCAAAAGTTTAAACCTGCATGTTCTGTTGATACCATGCATTACAAGAAACAAGTAGAACATAATCACATAATCGAGTTCTTGGCTAGTTTGAATCTTGAGTTTGAGTTACCACTGGTTTAGACCCTTAGTAGAGTGACGTACCATCATTGCTGGAAGATATGCTATGTTGCAAAATCATGTTGATTGCTCAGCATTAATCTCATCTTCTAGATGCAAAAAGGTTAATAAAGGAAGGAATCAAAAGGGTAATAAGAGGGACCCATGTTATAGGGCAAATTAAAATGTGAGGACTCTGGAAGGTCTCCTTTTATGAGAAAAACCTGCTGGAATTTGGTGGGTTGTCCAACCCAATTCAATTGTTTTGGTTCCTCTATTGCCCATAATACACTATTAATCAAGTTTTAACCACTGCAGGTTCTTATTTATTTATCTCTAGCACAAATAATCCATGACGCACCTTAACATGATTCTATACTTTCGAAAGAAATTGTCACATTCCTAAAGAGATTGCCAGTTTTAGACTCTTGATGGCTTAGTTGCAACTTGCAAGGATCCTAAACTCCATTCACTTTCACATTTGCACACCCTTGTACCCTCTCCTCTGCACATCACATATTTCTTCTTTTGCCACTAAAATTCATCTTTAGTATCACCAAAAATTTGACTTGTAATGTCACATTATTTTCTAGACATTGAGTAATTCTAAAATTGGAGATGAGGGGATGAATGGCAGTTGTTATAAGGCTGGTGGATTATTCAATTTGAATTCAGCTATATTTGCTCCCTATGCATTTTAATCTACTATTGTGTTGATAAAGATGCTTTGGCACACTTGATTTGAGTCATTCAGCATTTAGTATTTTGAAATTTTTTATTCCCTAAATTATTTATTTCCTTGTCTTCGTTAGAATTACAGTGTGAAGCATTGTGGAAGTTATTGAATCCTGGCCCAGGTTACGTTTCTCAAAATATGAGAGCTCAACTAGGTCTTCTGCATTAACTTACTCTACTTCAGGAAGCAGAGAGGCATGAAGAAACAATTTCCTGGTTTTCATAAGAGACAGAAAGAAAGACATCTATAGATATAAAAGTCCAGCGTTTGGATGAAACGGAATAATGCAGAATAGAATATGCTGCAAAGGAAGAAACAACCATATTAAGTCGGTGCAAATCTAGGAAGTCTTTCATAAAGATGATGACATTTCATGAGCGACAAGAGATGAAGACCTTATTGAGAGAGAGAGAGAGAGAGAGCTGCCTGGAAATCAAGGCGGATACATTCCTGTAACCAAAATCCCCCTACATTTGAAGCTCAGACATTTACAACATTCTATTTGTTTAATACCTGGTTTATAAAATTTGAGGGTAGGGGAGGGG
>JAOXJP010000008.1:4469594-4483827 GCA_025762735.1 Platanus orientalis | reverse complement strand
ACCCCATTTTGTTCAGGTGTACTTGGATAGGTGGTTTGGTGAAGAATACCATGATGAGAGAGATAAGCAGAGAAGGTATGAGAAGTGTACTCCCCCCCCCATTATCAATATGAAGGATTTTAACTTTTGCATTAAACTGTGTATCAATCATTTTGTGAAACTGCTGAAAAACAGATAAAATATCTTGTTTTGATTTCAGTAAATATACCCATGTGCCACGAGAGAAGTCATCAATAAAAATCACAAAGTAACAAAAACCAAATAAAGAAGTAACAGGGGCAGGCCCCCAAACATCTGAATGCGCAATATCAAAAGGAGATGAACATCTACTCGAACTAACAAGGTAAGAAGATCAACAATGTTTTGCAAATTCACATGTTTTATAATAAAAGTCTGAAGCGGAAACAACAGAACATAAAGTAGGAAACAAATGACGTAACAAAGAAAAAGAAATGTGACCTAAAGACAGTGCCACTATAACAATTGAGCCTTTGTAGAGACAACACTAACAGAACAAATCTGGCTGGCAGGAGAAGCAATGTGCAAGCAGTCATCCATTAAGTAGAGCCGCTGATCCTCATGTCCTCTACCAATCATCTGCCTCGTCGCCAGGTCTTGAAAGACACAATGAGAAGGAAAAAAAGTGATACTACAGTTCATGGACTTTGTTAAGTGGCTAAGAGAAACAAGATTATGCTTGAAATTGGGTACATGAAAGATAGATGAAAGAGACATGGAAGAAGTATATGAGAAATATCTCCAGTGCCAACGACAGATGACAAGGAGCCATCAATAATACGAACCTTGTCACGACTAGAACAAACACGGTAGGTAGAAAAAAGACTAGACATACCAGTCATGTGGTGGGATGCCCCTGAGTCAATAATCCAAGGATGTCCAGGAATAGACTCAGAGGCACTGAAGGCTGAGGCTGGTGTACCAGCAAATGCCACTGAAGATGTGGAGGTAGCCCTAGAGGAGGAATCTAACTGTGCCATCAACCGTTGGATGGTCTCCATCTCGGTCCTACTGAATGTGGTACTAAAAGGTGGATCAGCTAGCATAGACTGAGGAACTGTAGGCTGAGTCTCTGGAGGAGTCACAACATATGCACCAGAGTGACCAACAGATCTGTCACCTCCTCTGCCACCCGAAAATGCTCCACGCTGAGGCTTTCCATGGAAGTCCCAGCAAGTGTCTCTGGAGTGACGAGAATGACCGCAATGATCACACCGGAGTTTGTCTCTATCCTTGGAGCTAATGAACTGACCGTAGCCTCTACCACGGCCACCACCTCGTTTCCCTCCACGGTGAGAGACAGAGGCAAGAGCTGATTGTTCAATGGAAGGAACACAAGGGGCCATAGCCTACATACACCTCTCCTCCCTATGGAGGTAAGAATAGACCTCAGATAGTGATGGTAGGATCTCATGGCCCAAAAGCTAACTTCTGACTTGCTCAAACTCTTGGTTGAGAACAACTAGAAGTTCAAACACTCGATTCCTCTCAATAGACTGACAAAAGGTTTCTGCATCTACGGGACAAAGAGCTGGAAGTGCCTAATAGTAATCAATCTCTTGGTAAATACGGCAAAGAGTAGTATAATATGCTGAGATTGATTATTCCCCCTGCCTTTGTTGCCTAACTTTCTGACGTAGCTCATAAACTCGAGCAAGATGACCAACTTCCGAATAGGTCTTCTCTAAGGCATCCCAAATTTCCTTAGAAGATTGAAGGAAGAAATAGGTATTACTGATATCGGGTTGCAAAGAGTGAAGCAACCAGGAGACAACCAAGGCATCTTCAACTTTCCACTTCTGATAGGCTGGATCAGCCGGATTGGGGGCATTGCTTTCACCAGAGATATATCCCCATTTGCCTCTTCCAGTGATGGACCACTTGGTAGATTGGGACCAAGCAAGATAGTTAGTGCCATCTAACTTCACAATGGCAATTTGAACACTAGATGAATCATGAACAACTATTCCCATGTCTTGATAGGTTGACGTAGATATCATTTGAGGTTGTGTAGCAGCGATCTCACTGATTTCTGACATAGTAATTAAATCCCAATGCTACTAGGCACAAAACACACACCAACACACCACTTGAAGCAATACGAGTTTTGTAAATTGGCTGACTCACATAAACATATAGTCCATTTCACGGTACTGCATAGTACTTGTAATGGCTAGAACTTGCACAAGTTCCTAGCACACAGACGACATTTTTATGCACAAAGAGACATACCAACTCCAATGAGCAGGCACAAACATCCATCAACTATGATAGAGAGGACTATATATGTTATCCACGCATCTTATACGAACCAAGAGAGGGAAGACCCAAGTCACGTTATGGAAACACGAACAAAAGCTTTGAAAAAATGCAAGAACTTCCTCAAATCTTAACCAAAGAGGATGTGACTTGATCTTATAGATTCCTAGTGAAAAAATGACCCATCCTTTTGAAGGAATAAAAAAGAAACACTCTGAGTTGAGCAGATCGAGCAAAATACTTAGATCTGGGTTGTAAAACCCCCTTTTTCAAAAATCACTAAAAAATTCTCAAAAAAATATTGAATGCACTCGATCTTCAACACAAATCATATATTTAGGCAGCAAACATTTTGATCTACCAAAAACAAGGGTTTTTGTCACTGACCTATTAGGTCCATACGGATGGTGACGTCATCCGTACGGCCTGATGATGTCAGCCAGTAACCTGCAACTCCTTGCTTCGCCTCCTGGCTTTGATACCAACTTGAAGTATGGTATTAGGTTAGGGTTTGTGACTTGTGAGAAAGAGAAGAAGAAGTAAAAGGAGAAGTAGAAGAAGAAGAATTTTGGGGGAATATGTATAGAGAGATTACCTCTACCATACACACTTATTAAATATTTATTAAGTATACAAATACATGTATAATGAAGGGTATTTACAAGTATACCACATACTTCCCATTATACCCTCACTACTATGTACAAGTATATAGCTATATGCCTACATTTACTGGGTTAATTTCTTTAGGGTCTGGGCTTTGCTAGATAATCGGGGTCGGTTTATAGTGGCCCTGGTATCTTTCCCTATCACACCTATTAGTCAAATTCCATCTTATTCTCTTCAATTGATAAAGAGTGAGAATTTTATTCAAATACAAATACCAAATGGAAAAAATTCACCTTTGAGATTTCCTGCCACCCAAATGCTCTTATGGGGAAATGAACAGGGATTGAGATGCTCAAGCCCAAGGAGGAATGATTGTAGAAGTATAAAGAGGGTACTTTATATATGCACAAATGGTGAGGATATATGTCATAGGGTTGGTATGGGTATTTTGTGTATCTCTAATGGCATGAATGGTATTATACCATTCTACCCTAATCAAGTATAATACATATTTACCATATAGAGATAGATTACTCTCCATGTTGTGTATCTATAAGTACATGAGTGGTATTATACTATTCTACCCTAATACATAAATATCGTATGGAGACAAATTACTCTCCATACTTTCCTTCCATTCTCTATTCTCTTCCTTCTTCTCCTTTCATTCTTCATCTTCTACTGCAGATTTCTCTGAGATACAACACCTAACAAAGACAACCATGATTTAGTGGAAAATCTACCATTTGCATTAATTCTCCAAATCCACCCCTCACTTTTACTCGAATCAAGCCTATACTTATCTAAGACGGGACAAGTCTCATCATCTCACCAAATTCCTAATCATTCAAATTGTTTCTAATCTTAGGAGACGACATGATGAAGACATAGAAGCAAGGTAGGGCCCACACTTGGCCTTGGTGGGGTCCACACAAGGAGGTGAACAAGGAAGCACATGGAAGAGGCAATGGAGCCAAAAATGGAGGGTTTGCTAGAGTTTTATGGACTTCTATTTAGTTTAATAGATGATTTTTAGAGTTTATATGAGTTAGGGACTTAAGTGGAATTATAGTTTTTTATATAGCTTGCTTTTCGGAAGCATGTAATAAAGCCTCTTAGAAGGCTGGTCGACCAATCCATGGAGGGATTATGAAAAAAACCCAGAAAACTTATGAAAAAAACCCATTCAAGAAACCCAACAGTTGCCATCCATATTTTCTAGCAACTTGTCTGGTTTGAGTTTAAAGCTTTTGGATAGGGAATTAATTCCCTTACCCTGAGGTTGACTTATCTACACCTATCCTGGTGTTTTGATTGATCTAGATCCAAAATCCTTGCTCACACATCATACGGTCAGGTTAGGTTATTGAATCATTCAAGTTTCTTTTAAAAAGGCATACTCTTTTACATCCAGTTACACATGGGGGTATATACTTGATTAAAGGCAGCAGCCATTGGTGACCTCATTGGCTTGAGTTGAGGTGCAAAACATTGATTCTCTATACGTTAATTTTCTGCTGGGTTATTTTTGTGCCTTCTAAGTGTTTGAGAATTTGTCTGAGTGGAGCTTTGGCACTTGTTCTACATCACCACGCACCATTACCCTAGCCATCATAATTGTCAATGATAGTTTCCTGTTTATTAATATTTATCACCAAATTATAAATTTCATTGAATTCCTCCTTTAGGGGATCATCCTTCCAAAATATAATTTCCTCTCCTGACCCCAACCTAAACATAATAAACCTCCAAAATGTTCCTTCCCCTTTGAGAATAGCTTCCCAAATCCCAATACCGTAACTCATGTGCATCGCTTTGGGATCCCGTTCAAAAATTTGGCCATACTTAGCCACCACCACCTTCCACCATAAATTATTCCTCTCAATTCTATATTCTAAAACACCACAATCAATTTCCCAACAAGGCCTTGTGAGATCTTATCCTTCTAATTCCCATGCCTCTTTCTTTAATCGGGCAGCATACTAAATTCCAGTCAACAACATGATAGCGTCTAGAATCAACAGAATCATTCAAAAATAAAAAATAAAAAATAAAAATCTAAAGCATTGAGACTAGGATTGTAAAAAGGGAGAGGAAATAGATTAGAATCCTACCCAACACTCTTTTGAGGAGGATTAGTGTACCTTTATTCAACAGGGGATGCACTTTCCAAGAATCAAGTCTTTTAAAGATCTTATCCACTATAGGCTCTCAAAGCACTTTAGATTTGAATTTAGCCACAAGGGGAAGGCCCAAATAAGAAGTAAGGAACTGACCAACTGACGTAAGACAATCCAATGATAAGTTGTTAACCTATGGTTTTATGGGCCCATAGATGATGTTGAGGAAAATAATGAAAATTTTAGGTTACCTCAAAACACCAAATATGATCCAAAAAAAGGTAAAGAATAAAATGGGAAGTAAATAAGGGAGGTTTATAAATAATAGATTCAAGAAAGACAGGAAAAAGGATAGGGAAAAGTCCAAAAGGGCAATTCTGTAATTTCGGGAACAAATTTACAAAAATATCCCTGGTCATGCGTCATAAAATTTTGAAATTTTACGGGGTGATTCTGACGTATATGAAGAGTGTGTATACCAATTTTCAGGTTATTCTGAAATCTCTAGCTATATGAATTAGTATAAAAACTCAAGCGGCACACACTTAAATCAAGAAACCAGAAAATAACCAATGAGATATGGACTGCACCTTGTTTTTTCTTTCTTTTGTTTTTTTTTTTTTTTTCCTTCGAAATCTTAGTGAAATTTGCTGACTTAGTGCCTTAATTATGTTGAAGTTATAGAGTCAAAGACTCTATATATAGGGGCTGCTTCTATGTAATTCAACAATATATATATCCAAAAGCAAAAAAAATCACCGGGACAGTGAAAGAACAAAAGTAGAAAAGAAACAAAATAAATAGAAAAGTAAATAAAATAAACAGCCCACACAAAAACAGAACTAAGGAGTTACCCAGAGAGGCAGAGACTACATGCAACCCTCATCAAAAGGCATCCCAGGATTCCTCTGCAAAATCCTTCCTAGTTGAGAACCACTCAAGAAGATTATCAAGTGCTAAAAGGAGGGCCTTTGGTGAATGACGTTTTTTCTTGAAAGCTCATTTTTATGTTCATTACTATACTTTTTTTTGGTCATTGGGACTATTCTTCGCCGATTACTTTGTTGAAAATTAGTGTGATGCTGGTTCTTGATTCAAGAAGGCACATATCTTTCCAGTTGTCCATCTTACAGAAATCTCTGGTTTGAGATCTAGTTCTCTAGGTTCTTGAATTTATAATTCTAGTTTCTAGTTCATGATCTAGTTCTAGACCTTGAACATGAGTTTGGCCTTTATCTCTCAGTTGAACTTACTTATAGTTTATTTCTTATTATCTTTTTATTCATCTAGCCCCTATTCATTTGGAAACCATTGTGTCCCTAATTTTCTTAATTTGTTTTGTTAAATCTTAACTCTATGCTTATCAAATTAAGATTAGTGTTTAGGAAATCAGTCATAATTTCCCTAAAACACAGCCTAATCAATTTCTTTATAAACCCCAACCGGTAATTTCCCTAAAACACAGCCTAATCAATTTCTTTATAAACCCCAACCGATTTTTGTTGGAATCCTAATCCGCTTATTATGTTATAGAAACCCAAATTTTCTAGTGCTTCTGCTAGCCAAATTACTAAAATCTGTTTTGTGAAAAGATTTCAATCCCTATGATTGTATCACAACAAGTTCTTTGCATTCACAAGCAAGAATTTTGGAGAACATTAAAACTGTCCTAGAGAAAAGGAAAACCTTTCAACCTAGAAATAGACAGATTTTAGACTTTTAGGTGCAGATGATTGCAATTCCTTTTAATGTTTTCATACCCTACTTTAATTTCGGAACATGCAGTTTTGGTAATTATCATGGTCTTGGGAAACCATTTTTGCTATTGTATTTACACACTTGTGATTGTTAGGGTTTTATGTGGTGCAGTATTTGACTGTTGCTTCTCCACAAATGTTCTAGAAGAGGATGAGTACAAGGGTTACATGGCTGGCATTGTGGCACAGCTACAGGACCAGTTTCCTGATGCCTCTTTCATGGTATTTAACTTTAGAGAGGGAGAAAGGAGAAGCCAAATTTCAGACATTTTGTCCCAGTATGACATGACTGTTATGGACTACCCTCAGCAATATGAGGGGTGTCCTCTGTTACCGCTGGAGATGATCCACCACTTCTTACGGTCAAGTGAGAGCTGGTTGTCACTGGAAGGTCAACAGAACGTGTTGCTGATGCACTGTGAGAGAAGAGGATGGCCTGTGCTTGCATTTATGCTTGCAGGTCTTCTGTTATACAGAAAACAGTATACTGGGGAGCAGAAGACTCTGGAAGTGGTCTACAAGCAAGCTCCTAGAGAGCTCCTTCGTCTCTTATCTCCTTTAAACCCACAACCTTCTCAGCTGAGATATCTCCAGTACATATCCAGAAGAAATCCTGGTTCTGATTGGCCTTTGCTGGATTCACCTTTGACTTTGGATTGTCTTATTCTTAGAGTTCTTCCCATGTTCGATGCAGGAAGGGGTTGCAGGCCAGTTGTTCGTATTTATGGTCGGGACCCCTTAATTGTGTCTAACAGAAGTTCAAAAATTCTTTTCTCAACCACAAAGACAAAGAAACATGTTCATCACTATCAACAGGTAATGCTGAGTTACACTGTTGAAACCTGAAAGATGAATCTGGTTCCTGTTATAAAAATTTTAAACCATGAAGTGTGAATGCAGGCAGAATTTACACTAGTGAAAATAGATATTCATTGCCGTGTTCAAGGGGATGTGGTTCTTGAGTGCGTCCATTTGGATGAAGATTTAGTACATGAGGAAATGATGTTCAGAGTTATGTTCAGCACAGCGTTTATCCAATCAAATATTTTGATGCTTAATCGTGATGAGATTGATGTTTTGTGGGATGCCAGGGACCAGTTTCCAATGGAATTCAAAGCAGAGGTATGTGATTGTTTTTCTTCCTCTGGGTTGTCTTTTTCTGATATGATTAGAGTTATTTTGATATTATATATGAATCAGGTACTATTTTCGGATTCTGATGCTGTTGGGTCAAATATCACCACCGAAGTGGTAAGTGAAGATGGAGATGACACAGAAGGTGCTTCGACGGAGGAGTTTTTTGAGGTGGAGGAGATCTTTAGCAATGTAGATGGGCAGGATGGAAGGGAGGATCCTGATATTCAGGCTGTTCAAGGAAGCATATTGAATGGTGGGAGTCACAAACAGGAGAGAAAGGAGGATTTTGATCTTCACAGTGTTAAAGATAGCACAGAAAAAGGGAATCACAAAGAGGACAGAAATCAGGATTCTGATCTTCACACAGCTCAAGACAACATTCTGAATGATGGGAATCACATGTTGGCAATAAATGCAGATGAGCACATAATATTAGAAACCAAATCATTGACTACTGATGTGTACCACAGATTTGAAAATAAAACAGTGACTTCTGATCTGCACTGGAAATTAGTAGAGATGGGTGGTAAAGGGAGTGCAGAGACTATGGATTCGCAGAAGAACTTAGAATCCATACAGCAAAAATTGGGTACTGGTGTTTGTAGACAAAAACTTGAAAAATTACTACCACCACAGCCAACTTCCAATACAAAACCAACCTCAGATCCTGTTGTAGCTAAACAAAAGATTAAACAGCAAGAATCTGAGGGCATTCCCATGAAACCAACAAAACCAAAGACTGTATCTCAATGTATTCCTCCAAATGAAGCCACTTGCACTGATTCCTTGCATGTATTGTGTTATCCTCCATCTAGATATAGCAGTGCACCAGCTGCTCAAGCCATTACTGCTCTTTCAGACAATGGTGCAGGTGAATCTCCAACGGCTCTCCCATCTGTTGCTGCTGGTCCTCGAGTTGTAGTTCTGTCTGACTATCCACCTGAACTGACTAACAGAGAACATGGAGTTGATTGTATCACACCGTCAGAATCTTTAGAGGATGCATTGACTTCCAATCCACCACCATCATTACCTCCACCGCAAGAAAAATCCCCTTCAACATCACCACATCCTTTTCAGGCAGATCCTCCCCCATCCCCACCACCTCCCTCCTATAACACTTTGTTGTGTTCTTTTTCCCCACAATCCCATCCTCAACCTCCTCCCCCACCATTGCATGTAGGAGCAACACTTCCGGTTCTCCCTCCAACTCCTCCTCCCCTTCCCCCTGCACGTAATAAAGTTGTGCCAGTTTTCCCCCGGCCTCCGCCTCCACCTCCTCTACCTATGTGCCCAGCGGCAATGCCTCAAGGTCCACCTCCTCCCCCTCCCCCTCCTCCCATGAGAAATGTAGTTGGATCAATTGTCCTTCCTCGTCCACCTCCTTCTCCACCCCAATGCCGGGGTGTAACAGCTCCCCCTCCCCCTCCCCATCCACCTCCTCCTCCTCCTCCTCTTCCTAAGGAAAATGTTGTTGGATTGATTATCCCTTCTCCACCTCCTCCACCCCCTTGGAAGGATGGGACTTTTCCAAATGGCCCCATCCTAGTGCAAACTCCTCCACCCCTTCTGCCCCTCATTGTTCCTTTGACTACATCAAAGCTTGCTGGAGTTGGAGTCCCTACTCCACCACCACCTCCTCCACTGCCACAACCTCCAATACGTGGAGCTCCACCTCCACCTCCGCCTCCGCCTCCTCCATTATGTAGAGCTCCACCTCCACCACCTCCCCCAATACGTGGAACTACACTTCCACCTCCGCCACCTCCTCCAATACTTGGAGCTCCACCTCCTTTGCATGGAGCTTTGCCTCCATCACTTGTTCCTCCTATGCGTGGAGCTCCACCTCCTCCAGTGAGTGGGGTACCACATCCTCCACCTCCTCCTTTGCGGGGAGCTCCACCTCCACAACTGCCTCCTATGAGTGGAACTCCACCTCCACCACCTCCACCAATGCGTGGAGCGCCACCTCCACCACTTCCTCCTGGAGCTCGTGCTCCTTTCAGTGATCCTTCCCTATCTAGACCTCCAGGTGATGCACCTCCTCCGCCTCCACCCTTTGGCACTAAAGGAACAACAATTGTTTCACCAGCTGATGCAAGAAATTTATCATCAGGAAGAGGGCGTGGACTTATGCGACATGCAGGCCTAGCCTATAAGGGTTCAACTGCTTCAGCATCTCCAAAATCATCATTGAAGCCACTACACTGGGTAAAGGTAACAAGAGCAGTGCAAGGAAGCTTGTGGGCAGATCTACAGAGATATGGAGAACCTCCAAAGTATTGTAATTATCTTTGACTTATGTCATGTTCTGACTTTATGGGTGATATTATACTAGGATTTTCTTTCTTTGCCTTGATCTTTTTATCTCTGATTCTCTAGAACCTTATTGCACCAATCCCTGGAACTTTATGCTAATATGTTCAAGGCATTATAGTATTTATATTGGATTGGGAATTTGGGATACATATTCTGTGTTTCAATCGCATCATATCTTCCTGTTAAATATGGTTCTGAGATCTGTTCTATGGCTATTGAATTGTCGTTGTATATTTTATCTTGTTTGACATTATAAATGATGTTTACGTTTTCCATGTTAGTGTGCCAGAATTTGATATGTCAGAACTTGAGAGACTTTTCTCTGCCATGGTTCCGAAATTGGCTGATAGCTCAGGAGGCAAATCTGGAGGTCGGCGCAAATCCATTGGATCTAAAAAAGATAAAGTGCACATGGTAATTTATGGAAATAAATACTGTGCATCATAAATTTCACTGCTTAAATAGTCATGTCTATTAGAGGCAATAATGTTCTTTTCTCCGAGGATTCATAGCTAGTAACCTAATGAGCTTATTGTGGCCCATCTCTTTAATATTTATGCAGTTTTTCTATATCTGTACTCTGAATATCCCATGTAACTCATTTCTCATTTGTTTGATTAAGCACAGTAGGTTCAACTTTATGAGGATGAGTATTAAGCAGACGAAACTAAATTAGGTTAATACCTCATCGTAAATATGCAACCCATGTGACGATGCAGTGTATTCCTGTGCATTGATACCCTGGTCTGGTTCATTGGAGGCACCAACGGCAATGGGTGAATGGTTTTTATTTTTAGGACCAAATAAGGAGTCGGATGTAAGTGGGAGAAACTGATAATATAGGGAAGACAGACGCATATGAAACTGAATAGAAAATTGGATGTTTTTCAATTAGTTTTTCATGTAATGCATTAGTATATAAATTAAAAATAACCTATCAGCTCAAAATAGCTTTAACTGAGCCTCCTTTCATTTCTTTTTCCTTCTCTTATAAACTCTCCTACAGTGGGCTTCTCAATCTATAACCTATCTCAGCTAGTTACTTACCAAAGAAGACCCTCCTAATGTGGAAAAAAAAAAAAAAATCATAATGCTTCAAATTTGCAGAAAGTATTTGTAGTTAGAATATTTGGGGTTGGCAACACAAATTCTGTTCCACCATGTCACTACTTCTAGGGACATATCTATGGTCAAATCAGAAGTTGCCTGGTTGTTTCTCACTACCTTGATCTACATCCTTTTTGGCCTTCCCTTTTCTAGAGTCTTCAACTTACACCATATTCCCTTTCATTGATGCAGTCATTGAGAAGGAATTATAACTAAATAGAAACTTCAAAAAATTAGGAAAAATGATCTTTGTATTTGTATATTTACAACTGAGTATAGAGTTGCCTTTAACATAGATGGTCACGGTGTTTTTTTTTTTTTTTTGAATGGCCATATTGTTTCAGAAAAAAACAGAGCCATTGTGGTATTTTCTGTTTAGATATCATATTATGAGCTCATCTGTGCATTAAAACAAGCTTTATTTATTGTTTCTGTCTGTCTGTTAATTATTTCCCCATTTCGATGCAATTTTATAAATATTTGTTAAATTGGAGTTATTGATTCAAATTTCAGATTTGGGTCGGACACATATAGAGAATCTATATTATATATTAAAGCAACTGGTGCTGTTGTGTACAGCCCAGTTTCTTTAATTCACAGTTTCTACCCTAAGGCACATGTGAAACTTTTACATATATCCCTCCACGTTCCACTGCTCTATCCCTCCATATTTTCTCTCCTAAAATCTCTGTTTTACCTAAAATCTCTCCCTAATATTTCCTCTTATATCCTACCACATCCCACTACTCCATTCCTCCATATCTATTCTCCTAGAATCTCTCCCACCTCTCTCACTCCTATAACTATGTTCCTGAAATCTCTATTCCAAAAGTTTAGTAAATTAATATATATATGTTTTCCTTTCTATTTTTATTATTTTCTTTAAGTATGATTGAAATTAAATTACTTACCTGTGCTTGCATGGCTTCATTTGCTAATCTTAATCTATAAAAAAGAACATTTTTTCAACTATTATATATATGGGGAGTGATCTCCTCACTTGAGTGAGAGGTATACTCAGGTTTGTATTCCTCCAAGTGCTTTGACTAGGGAAAAATGGACAAAAGGTCAAGTGTTGTATGTTAGACTCGTCACTTGAGTGAGGAGATCTTTTCCCTGGTAATATAATTCTTTTACAGCCATGTAAACTTTTACTGATACATAATTTCATATCTATCGACAACTAAATAAACTTCTTATATATTATATACTTATGCAGTTATGTGAACCATATCAGTGTCATAATTTTTCTTATAATATATATATTTTTGGATAATTAACAACCATTTTATTGAGAAAAAGTAAGAGTAATAATAGTACAACAACATGAGAAGCATCACCTACAAACAGCTATTTGGATAGACACTATCAACAAGAATAGATGGCAGCCCAACCCCCTCCCCCGATTAGGCTACTACATTTTGATCCCTTAAAACATGAGAGTAAGAGTTATGCCCAAAACACATAATAACTTCCTAATCTCATAGATTTTCATGAGCCAAATGCCAAGAGGCCTCCCCACTCCCCAAAACCCTACCCAATGACCACAGTCAAGTCACCCTTCACAATACAATCTCGAAGTCCCCATTTATTTTAATTTATGAAGCCCCATAGCCTCCGCCTTTGTGGAATCAGTAGTGCCTAGGGACCACAAGTTACACAGATGACACAACCATTACAACCCAAACCACTCAACCAAAACCAGCCAGGTCCGGATTTCCTTTTGTGTATCCCTCAAAATTAAGCTTTAAGACCCCCTCTTGACGAGGCAATCAATTCAATGCGCTCCTTTTCAGTATAGGAGGAGGGTGAGTAGAGATAATGAAATAGAGCCACTTTGAGATTCCCTATGAAATGAGGGATGGAACAGAGCCACTATGAAGAAGTTCCAGGAGTTACGAAGGAAGCTTCGGGTTCAAAGTGATCCAGTCCTTCGAAAACATAGACCGAGACAATCCTTTGAATCCCTTAGTGGTGAAAATCCAGCTTCCCACTTCTTTGAGAATTGAATCTATCACAGCACTACTGTTCTTGCTTTTGCCATTGAAAATTTTATGATTCCTTTCTTTCCAAATTCTCCAACAGACACCATGCAATAAGCATGCCCTAATCCATCTTCAGCGGGCGCCCAACCCTTGGCAAATAAAATCCAATAACTTTTCAGGCAAGACCTTTGTGTGACACAAATTGGAGTAGAAATAATTGCAAATCTCATTTGCAAAGGTGCAATGGATGAAGATGCGCTTCATTGATTCACCATCATGCTTACAAAGCACACACCACTAAGGAGATAGAGCCATTGTTGCAGACAATATTAGTAGGCTTATGTATGTACCCACCCATAAGAGGACCAAATTTAAAATTGAATATTATGTGGGGTCAATTAGGGTTATTTAGGGGTGAAATTGCATATGTAACAAGGCCATTGGTGCCATTAGTGTGTTAGGAATTTTGTTGAGGGTGTGTGTGTGTAATAAGGCTAAGAAAGCCAAGGGCAATTGGGGTAAACCAGTCATAGTAGACAACTATGATTTTTGTCCTCAAGTGAACCACCAAAGTCAACAATGGGATTATAAGAAGAGCTGGTTGACAACCTTGTTTCCCAAAGCTTCTAGTAACAACAACAACAACAAACAACCTTATCCCAACTATTTGGGGTTAGCTACACAAATCCTGTTTTGCCATTCCGCTCTATGTAGGGCCATATATGCCGTTAGATTACAAGCTTCCATGTCCTTCCTTACTACCTCAACCCAAGTCAATTTTGGCCTTCCTTTAGTCCTTCTAGCACCTTCAACTTCTATTGTCTCACTCCACCTCACCGGTGCAATCATTGGTCTTTGTTGCACATGCCCAAACCATCTCAATCGACTTTCCCTCATTTTATCACCTATTGGTGCTACCCCT
>JAOXJP010000008.1:4451468-4469494 GCA_025762735.1 Platanus orientalis | reverse complement strand
AGAAGCCAAATTTCAGACATATTGTCTCAATATGACATGACTGTTATGGACTACCCTCGACATTATGAGGGGTGTCCTCTATTACCATTGGAGATGATCCACCACTTCTTGCGGTCAAGTGAAAGCTGGTTGTCACTGGAAGGTCAACAGAATGTGCTGCTGATGCACTGCGAGAGAGGAGGATGGCCTGTGCTTGCATTCATGCTCGCGGGTCTTCTTTTATATAGAAAACAGTACACTGGAGAACAGAAGACTTTAGAAATGGTTTACAAACAAGCTCCTAAGGAGCTCCTTCATCTATTGTCTCCTTTAAACCCGCAACCTTCGCAGCTAAGATATCTACAGTACATCTCCAGAAGAAGTCTTGGTTCTGATTGGCCTCCACTGGATACACCTTTGACTTTGGATTGTCTTATTCTTAGGGTCCTTCCCATGTTTGATGAAGAAAGGGGTTGCAGGCCAGTAGTTCGTGTTTATGGTCAGGACCCTTCAACTGCGACTAACAGAAGTTCAAAAATTCTTTTTTCAACTGCAAAGACGAAGAGACACGTCCGTCACTATCAACAGGTAATGCTAAGTTCTCAAAATTGAAATTTGAAAGATGCATTTGGCTGGAATTATAAGAATTTTGGGTTGTGAATGCAGGCACAGTGTACACTTGTGAAAATAGACATACATTGCCGTGTTCAGGGGGATGTGGTTCTTGAATGCATCCATTTGGATGAAGATCTTGTATGTGAGGAAATGATGTTCAGAGTCATGTTTAACACTGCGTTTATCCGATCAAATAGTTTAATGGTAAACCGTGATGAGGTTGATGTGTTGTGGGATGCCAAGGATCGGTTTCCAAAGGACTTTAAAGCAGAGGTAGGTGATTGTTTTCCTCCATGGGGTTGTCTTTTTTTTTGGTATGATGGGATTTGAATTGATATATATATCTCTGAATCAGGTACTGTTTTTGGACTCTGATGCTGTTGGGTATGATTTTACCACAGAAGTGGTAACTGAAGATGGAGATGAGACAGAAGGTACTTCAACAGAGGAGTTTTTTGAGGTGGAGGAGATCTTCAGCAATGTAGATGGGCAGGATGGAAAGGGGGATTCTGATATGCACACAGTTGAAGAAAGTGCATTAGATGATGGGAGTCAGGAACAGGGGAAAGAGGAGTATTTTGATCTCCACACAGTTAAAGACAGCGAAAGGGACGAAGGGAATCACAAACAGGACAGGAAGCAGGATACTGATTTTCACACAGCTCAGCACAGCACCGTAAATGATGGGAATCTCAAGCTAGCAATGACTGCAGATGTGCACAAAAAATTAGAAACCAAATTAGTGACTACTGATGAGCATCACAAATTAGGAAACAAAGCAGTTAATTCTGACATGCACCGGAAATTAGTAGAGATGGGCAGTAAAGAGAATGCAGAGAAAATTGAAACCCAGAAGTTAGAATCCAAGCTTCATAAAATATTGGATACTGATGTTCGCCAACAAAAACCTGAGAAATTACTGCCATCCACATCAAAGAAACAGCTGACTTTCAATTCAAAATCAACCTCAGATCCAGTTATTGCTAAACAAAAGTTTAAACAGCAAGAGTCTGCTGGTGTTCCTACGAAACCAACAAAACCAAATACTGTTTCGCGATGGATCCCTTCAAACAAAGGCCCTTACACTAATTCCATGCATGTAACATATCCATATCAACCTCCATCTAGATATAACAGTGCACCAGCTGCTTTAGCCATTACTGCCCATTCAAATGATTGTAATGCAGGTGAGTCTGCAAAGGCCATTCCATCAGTTGCGGCTAGCCCTGGAGTTGTGGTTCCATCTGAACATCCATCTAAACCAACTAATGAAGAACATGAAATTGATTGTATCACACCTTTAAAATCTGCAATGGATGCACCAACTCCCAATCAACCATCATTATTGCTTCAACCCAAAGCAGCAGCCCCTTCACCAGTTCAATATGCTTTCCCCCCCCAATCCCCTTCTCCATCTCCTCCCCCACCTTTGCATGTAGGAGTGACATTTCAGGCTCCTTCTCCTCCTCCTCCTCCTCCCCCCCCTCCCACTCCCCTTACAAGTGATAAGGTTGGGCCACCTCCACCCCCAACTCCACCTCCACCTCGGGCAACCACTCCCCCTCCCCCTCCTCCTCCTCCTCCTCCTCCCCCTCCCATGAGAAATGTAGTTGGATCAATTGTCTCTCCTCATCCACCCCTACACCTGGGTTTAACAGCTCTTCCTCTTCCTAGGCAAAATGTTGTTGGATCGATTGCCCCACCTCCACCTCCTCCACCCCCTTGGAAGGTTGGGGCTTCTTCAAATGTTCCTGCCCTAGTGCCACCTCCTCCATCCTTTGTGACTGCATCCACTGCATCAAAGCTTGTGGCTGTTGGAGTCCCCACACCTCCACCTCCTCCACCACCACCACCTTCAATTTGTGGAGCCCCACCACCACCACCACCTCCTCCACCTCCCCCTCCCATGCATGGAGTTCCACCTCCTCCACCTCCTCCACCGCTTGCCCCTTCCATGTATGGAGCTCCACCTCCACCACCACCTCTGCCTCCCTCTCCCATGCGTGGAGCTCCACCTCTACCACCGCCTCCGCCTCCCCCTCCCATTCGTGGAGCTCCACCTCCTCCACCACCACCTCCTCCAATTCGTGGAGCTCCGCCTCCGCTGCCGTTGCATGGTGCTCCACCTCCGCCACCTCCTCCTCCTACACATGGAGTTCCACCTCCACCACCTCCTCCAATGCATGGAGTGCCACCTCCTCCACCTCCTCCTATACGGGGAGCTCCACCTCTGCCACCACCTCCTATACGGGGAGCTCCACCTCCGCCACCACCTCCTATTCGTGGAGTGCCACCTCCTCCACCTCCTCCAATGCAGGGAGCTCCACCTCCGCCACCACCTCCTATTCATGGAGCTGCACCTCCTCCGCCTTCTCAGATGCATGGAGCGCCACCACCACCGCCTCCTCCTGGAGCTCGCATGCCTGGTGCTCCTTCCCCACCTAGACCACCTGGTGGTGCACCTCCTCCGCCTCCACCCTTTGGAGCTAAAGGTGGTTCACCGGCTGATGTAAGAAGTTTATCATCTGGAAGGGGGCGTGGGCTTACACGTCCTGCAGGACCAGGCTATCAGGGGTCACCTGCTTTAGCACCTCGAAGATCGTCGCTGAAGCCATTACATTGGGTGAAGGTAACGAGAGCTGTGCAAGGAAGCTTATGGGCAGAATTACAGGGATATGGTGAAACTCCAATGTATTGTAACTTTCTTCAATTTATGTCTTGTTCTGATTTTTCCATAATCATTTTGCCTATGATTCTTCACAACGACCATATAGCTTCGTTTCTGGATCTTTATGATCTGAAATGTGTTCAAGACATTTTAGTATAGGGATTGGATTTGGGTGACTTTTCAAGCCCATCATATCTTCCTTATAACTATCATTCTGAGTTCTGTTATATCATTGTTGAATTGCTTTTAATTATTTTATCTTGTTTGATAAATAATGTTTACTTCTATGCTAGTGCGCCTGAATTTGATGTGTCAGAACTTGAGAGTCTCTTCTCTGCCACGGTTCCAAAGATGGTAAATGGCCCAGGAGATAAATCTGGAGGGCGGCGCAAGTCTGTTGGATCTAAAACAGACAAAGTGCACCTGGTAATTATACAAATAAATTTTGTGTGCATTGGGAACTTCACTGCTTTAAATATTCATGTCTGTGTGAGGCGATTCTCTTCTTACTTTCTTTCTTTCTTTCTTCTTCTTCTTCTTTTGTTTTTACTTTTAAGGATACCTAGTAGTGACTTGATGTGCTTCTTGTGATTCATTTCATTGGTGTTTGGGCAGTATTTCTGTTTCTTGATTCTAGATATCTCATCTAATTAATTTTCATTTACTTAATTAAACATAATTGGACCAACTTTATTGTGATGACCAGTAAGCAGGTGAACCTTTTATAATTTGTTTCTTTTTTTATCATGAAATTGTTTTCCGTTTACTACTACCATGCCAAAACCCACCAAATGATTTGTGTTGAATTGAAGCCCAACACTTTTTACCACTCTTTTCTCTGAATCTCACTATCATAAATAAGTAATATGAAAACAAGGGGGGTACTTATTATAATCAACTAGGTGTAACTACTTCAAGTGGCCGTATTTGGTTGCAATCACCCTCCTCCATAGGGAGTCTCTCTCAACCCTGAATCTCCACAACCATTTGTTCAGAAGAGCTTCGTTAACCACCCAAAAAGATCTAATGCCCAAACTTCCTTGGTTCAAAGGCCGGCAAATCCCTGACCAGCTTTTGTAGTTGATCTTTCTCACACCTTGCTCCGCTTGCCATAAAAATAGCTTGAAATTGTCTTGCATCAAATATGTTTTGACATAATTGGAACTGACTTATTAGCTGAAAATAGCTTAAATTGAGCATCTTTCTTATTATCTTTGATTACTAAACTTTCCTATAGCTGCTTTTCAACTCTAGCACCTGTCTTAGCCAGCGATTTGTCCAAAAAGACTCATCTAATGTGAAAAGGAAAAAAATGGTATTAAAAAAAAATTCTCTATAATGATTTGGACTCTTATAAACTATTTTATTAGTTTGAATACTCAATAGAACTGAACAATGCCCTGCCCCAATTATTTGGGGTTGGCTGCAGAACTCCTGTTCTGCCTTCCACTCTATCTAGGGGCCATGTTTTCTGTCAAATAACAAGTCATTAGGTCTTTTCTCACCACCTTGACCTGCTTCCCTTTTGACCTTCTCTTTCTTTTTTTTTTTTGATGGATAACTTGGAAACTTTATTAATATGAAAAAGGGGAAGAACAAGAGGAAAAGACAAACAGATAGAGAAAGAGGGAGAGAGAGAGAAGAGGGGTAGGGAAGGGAAGAAAAGAAAAGGGATGTCCCCCCATTTGTTCCTTCTCATAGGTGCAATCTGTGGGAAGCAGCGATGATAAATTAGAACTTTCAAAAATTAGGAACTATTATCTTTGTATTTACGTATTTTTTACCGGCTGTATTTTTGTCTTTAACATAGATAGCCTTAGTGATTCATCCAAAACATAGATAGTGGTGGGGGTTTATAATTCTTAGATATCTTATTAGCTTATCTTTGCATCGAAACAAGCTTTATTTTTGTATGTTGATAGTTTCTATGGTTACCTTCTTTTAATTTTTTTTTTTCCTAACGTCCATTTGTTATGTCTGTTAAATTGAAGTTGCTGATGTCAAATTTATGTTTCAGGGTTGCACCAACACTTATTTAGGCAAAATTTAAAAGAATTTTTTCCAACTACCGTCAATATGGGGAATGACTCTCTCGCTTGAGTTAGGGGATATCCTTGGTAGTATAGTGTGCTTATTTGGTCATGTAAACTTTTTCTTACTTTTTGCATGAATTTCATATGTGTCAACTACTAAATACACTTTTACCAAAAAAAAAAAAAAAACTAATAAATACACTTTTTTAATATTGTATACTTACACAGTTATGTGAACCATATCTCAGTCAAAGTATATCTTATAATATACATAATAAATTGTACATATGTTTTTCCATATTGGTTTTGTTGGTGTTGTTGTGCTTGGTAATTTGAATTCATGTCTGACACCATTACAAGTCTGTATGCGTTAACAATACTATTGAAACTGTACCACCGAGGAAGTAGAACTTGAAGGTGGATCAGACTTTATTTTAATTTGAATGTTTGCTTTAGCAACCTCAGAATTTGACTCTTTATTTCTATTGCCTTCAAATAGCGAAATTGAATTGATACATTGTCAAGTTATGAGAAAATTGAATTTTGTATTGCTCATTATTTGTTATTTATTGTTTGTTTTGGTTTATAAGAATGTGGATGCTAGCTTTAAGTTAAATGTAGTTTTCCCCAAATGTTATTTTATTTAGTGTTAGGTCCACTTGTTTTCTTTGTATTCATCTGGCATATAGAATAATTTCATAGGACTAGGATGAATGCACCGCATCAGTTGTTTTCTTCCTATGTATGTTTGTTGTCTGCATTCAAGAATTTTCAGTGCCATTTAGAATCTAGATATTGCTTCACAAAGGTTTGGAGCTTGCAAGAATTGGTAGAATCATCATGAGATTATTTATGTCAGCCTGGATAGTGCTTTCTGTTACAATTCTGGAAAAATGGAGAAATTATACTGGTTTCTCTGGATAAAACTTTTGTTAGGAGTGAAAATAGAGATCTCTTTAATTTTTATCTTTCATTTATATCTTAGTGATAGAATTTGTTCTACGCTAAGTCCTTAAATAGTTGGGACATGGGAACTTATCTAGTAATTTGTTTGTTAGTGAGGATTGCAGAGATAGAGAGAGTGTTGAATCCTGTTCTATGTTTTGGTAGTACATTATGATTACTTAAAATTCATTAAAGACTTTGCAATATGCTGTGTATGTTATTCTTTTCACTTGTATTTTTTAACATTTCACTATTGAGCATTCTTTCCATTCTTGTAGGTTGACTTAAGGCGGGCCAATAACGTTGAAATTATGCTCACAAAAGTTAAGATGCCACTTTCTGATATGATGGTAAGCTAGCTTTTGGTTTAAAAGTTCATGTTTGTGCTAGTGGTTTCTGTTTCATGAAAGAATGCCATAGAATATGGTTGTGGTTTAAGTATTCATGAATGCAAAGAAAATATACAAACATGAAATATTGGCCTATATGTGTGTGTGTGTGTGTGTGTATTTTGTATCTATAGTTTCACAAACTCATTGATATGATTTTTATTTTTGATAAAAATTGATATGATTTTTATTGGTAACACAAAAGCTTCAATCTTTTACCCATGTTGATACATATCACAATATATTGGCAATACATATGAACAAAAAAAAAAAAACAACCTATTTAGTAGTTTTAGAATTATTCCATTCTCGTACTTGTATTGAATCTTGAACCCCAGTTAAACCTTCTGGATAAACCATTCCTAGTTCCAATAAAACTAGAAACTATATCTTTTAGATGATGGAAGTACTGTTTTTGTTTTGCTTGTGGGAGCTGCCTCCCCGATATTTATTTATTTATCTTTTTGGGGTTGGGCTTGGGGAACAGCAGCCATAATTGGACATCCATTAGCCATAAGGATAAATTTACATTTATGATCTTTTGGTTGAATTTTGAATTTATTTTGGTGAAGAAAAGTGACAATTGGGAAACTGCTATTTCTTTTTCCTGTTTTTCCGCAATAAATCAAGAACCCCCACATTTCTGATATATTTTATAGCATATTAACGAATAGGAATTTGGTATTATATTATAGGCAACATTCATTGTCTTGATCCCTTAAAAAAATAGTGCAGTGGAACTATCAGAGTTTCGTCCCATAAGCTTGGTGGGAAGCATTTATAAAATCAATGCAAAAGTTTTGTCCATTAGATTAAGTGTTATGATGGCATACGTAATTTCCTATACACAAGGTGCGTTTCTTGTAGGAAGGAAAATTACGGATGGAATTTTTATTGCTAACAAATGTGTGGAGACAAGAAAGAAATTGTCTTATTCAGGTGTGGTATGTAAAATTGATTTGGAAAAATCCTATGCTAGGGTTGATTGTTATTTCTTGCAATGGGTGCTAAGGTGACAAGGATTTGGTGCGAGATTGAATGAGTGAATAAAGGGGTGTATTAAAGATCCTTATTTCTTATTCTTGATCAATGAAACTTCTAAAGCTTTTTTGTAGCCTTAAGAGGGTAACTGGGTAAGACAAGGTGGCCAATTGTCTCCCATTCTCTCTTCTTTAGTGGTGGATGTGCTTAGAGCAATGGAACAAAGCTGAATGCGAAGGTGTGATATTGAGATTTGAATGGGGAGAACAACCAAATGGTTTCCCACCTCTAGTTTGCATATGACACTATTTTGTTCTTGGAAGATTTTTGAGGAGTGCATTTAAAATACTTGCTTCCTTTTAAAGGATTTTGAGGCCATTTTGGGCCGTAACGTAAACCTTGGCAAATCAAGTATGGCTGGAATTCTTGTGGAGGAGGATAGGTTAAACTAGCTTGCTGGTATAATTGGATGTAAGGTGGAGGGTTGGCCTCTAAAGCATCTCGGACTTCCTTTAGGGGTTTCTCCTAAGAGAGGAGTGTTTTTTTTTGGGACCCGGTTGTTGAAAAAGTGGGCAAAAAGTTAGCAAGCTGGAAACGATCATACATTTCTTTGGTAGGCAGAATAACACCTCATCAAAGTTGCTTCGGCTAATATTTTGGTATACTACATGTCACCATTTAAAATGCCAGGTGCAGTGTGAGAAGATTGAGAAATATCGAAGGGACTTTCTATGGGAAGGCAAGAGTGATAGGGAGGAACACCTTGTTAAGTGAGGCAATGTTGGTAAGCCAAAAAAGGATGGGGGTTAGGTATTGGAAAAATCAAGGAGCATAATATGGCATTGTTGATTAACTGGTTAAGTAGATTTACAGTGGAAAGGGGTACTCTGGCATTTTGTTATTTGCAGCAGGTATCAACCGGGTTCAAATGGTTGGGACTGCAATTAGTCTGCCAATTTTCTTCCATCTTCGATTTGGAAAAACATTGTAAATATTTCTCCCCTTTGTTATTCTCCACACTCACTTTGTAAGAAGCAATGTTCATAGAATTCGATTTTGGAAAGATTTATGGCGGGGCAATGAGCCTTTATTTGAATCTTTCCCTAGACTCTTTAGTACTTCAGCCCATAAAGATGATGTGGTCTCTCACATTCTATCCTATTCTCAGCTAGGTCTTTCTTGGAACCTCACTTTTACTCGTGTTCTATTTGAATGGGAGGATGAACTAGTAACTAAATTGATCTCTCTCAAGATGTATTCCTATCCAAAAGGGATCTGGATAGGAGAATTTGGTCCCTTGAATCTTTGGGTATTTTCTTCTCTAAATTATTTCTCTCAGCCCTTATTCAATGTCACCATTCCCCTACCAAGTGCCAACTTCCCATATAGGAAGAAATGGAACCCTTCCTCCTCAGGTGGATGCTTTTGTTTGGACTATGGTTCTTAATAAGATCAACACAATGGATGTGCTTCAAAAGAGAAGGTCATATAAGGCCCTTTCTCCCCATATCTGTTTCTTGTGTATGAAAGGGGGAATCTGGCTCCCAGTTATTGATGCATTGTAGCTTTTCAGCGGCCTTATGGGATTCTTTCCTTGAAAAGATGCATGTTGCATGGGTGATGTCAGCTAATCCAAATGATCTCCTGTACCAATTGGATGGTGGATTTCTAGGGCCTCAGGCCTAATGTTTTGGAATGGGTTGGTGCATGAAATCTTATGGTAGATGTGGAAAGAAAGAATCGATGAATCATTGAAGCTAAGATAGAGGGTTTTTTTTTTTTATGAAGAAAAAGAATTTATTAGAATTAGAAAAAGAGGAAACAGAGGGGGACGAGCTATCCCCCCAAAAATAAAGGAAACAAAGAGGGAAAACCCTCAATACAGAACAACAAAGCCAACTTCTTAGGACTCAGGAAGCCCAATAACTTTCTCCCAATGCCTTTGAAGTTCCCCGCTAGGAATGCCATCATAACCCTTACACCTCTTAGCCCAAAACATAATGTAATTCTCAACTCTTCTATACACTTACAATGCTGGTTCAGAATACCCTTCAAAAACTCAGTTATTCCTTTCCAACCAAATAACCCAACATACCGCTGTAGGAACTATCCTCCAAAGCCTCTTACCAAACTCATTCAAGGCCAAAGTTCTCCAACCAAAGAGGAGATCTGTGAGGTTCATAGGGGCAACAAAAGTGGAGCCGAACTCATGTGAGACTCCGCACCAAATCTCCCATGCGAATGGACAATGGATAAGAAGATAGTTGATTGACTCCACATCTTGATAACATAGAAGACAACTACTCGGCAAGGCGAAACCTTTATGCGATAAAGCATCCATAGTAGAAAGCTTTTTCAACACCGCCGTCCACATGAAGAATTGAATCTTAGGAGGAACTCCAAAATTCCAAACCTCCTTCCAAGGACCCATCGATTGACCATGCTGATCAATATGCCAATAACAAGATTTTACCGAGAACTCTCCACTCAAGGCCGCCTTCCAAATCCTCTTATCCTCCGACCCATGGTCCACTTTCATATTTTGAAGATGAGCTAGCAAATCAATCACCCTTGGGATTTCCCAATCATGCAAATGTTTCTTAACTATTGGATTCCAAACCGCCTCCCCACCACTAATAGAATAATTTCTTGCCACCCAAGACTTTTTATCAACTACCAAATCATACAAATCCGGGAAATCCTATTTCAACGACCAATCCCCACACTACACATCCTCCCAAAATAGCACTCTCCTCTCGTCACCCACCTTGAAAGCCAGAGCCTCTCAATAAATGTGAGCTAGTTGCGCAATGCCCTTCCAAAGACTTTGCCCAAAGGGACTCCTCACTGGATGAAGGTCCCACCCATCTTTAATGTCGAATTTTGCAGCCACCACCTACCTCCAAAGATTATCCTCCTTGTTCCCGAACCTTCAAAGCCACTTACACAAAAGAGCTTCATTCATAATGTCCAAGTGCTTTAAACTTGCAGCTTTGGGGTGCAGAATTTATCCCAATTAACTAAATGCATCCCCCCACCATCCTCCCCTTTCCTCCAAAGGAAGTTTCTCATGATCTTTTCCAAAGAGGTGCAAATCGTCTTTGGGTGAGCACATGCTGATTCCCCATCTCTATAACAAAAGGCTGCACATTTTTGTTAGATAGAAACCTTTCTTCCTTAGATTTTCTATTGTCGATATCTTCCCTAATGTTGTCAACATAAAACTGTATCTTTGAAGGAACCGGATTGTACCAAATATCTTTTCAAAGGACATCTCTAGCTAGATATCGATGCTGCATGCATGTCCAAGAGTCAACGAAATTTACAAGTCAAATATTCCAAGCAAATCAACACTAGAAACTAGATTCCTACACTCTCAAATGCCTTGAAAGAATTAGGATAAAAGACCAAGTGATAATTTAACTCATGCCAAACAAGATAGGAATCTCATCACATGATGAAAAATAAAGACTAAATATGCAATATTAGAACTACCAATTAACTAAGTGATTAGTAAGCAAATAATGATAGAAAATCCTATTAAAAACTGTATGTAAAAGGGATAAAACTGTAAGGGTATAGGGCTAGGCAGCAAGCTAACAAAGTATATATATGAGGGACAAAGTATGCCAAGTACCAAAATAAGCACGGGTACATACAATAAGTGATATGAAATACAAATGGGAACAAATATGGGTGCTGGAAGCAAGGTATAAGAGCCTAGATGGGTGGTAATAAGGTAAGTAAATGACTCTCTAGTAAGGGAAAAACAGGGCAGCAGTAAGCAATGTAAATAAGGATGTTTGGGGAGGGCCTTCAATTAGCCAAAGGCGAATAATACCTCAATGGAGCACTACCCAAACTAGTCTTCAGTCAGCCACAGCAATAGAGCTTTCAGTGAAGCAGCCTTTCATTGAGGAGTTTTAACAAACACCTGATGTAAGAAATCTGGACAGCAACCTGACCTTGTAGTTTAAAGACTTAGGACATAATCTCCCTCAAGCAATCACCTGTAGAAACATACCATACATCCTCCCAACTCCAGTCTCTGATCAGTCACCACTTTAGAGCTCAAAATATTAGGTGGACTTCTTTTAGGAATTTCTTGGATTGTCTTAAAGCAAAGTGACCAATAACCTTGAGTAATATGACTGTCCAACACTCTTCACAGTCTCAGGCAATTCTTCAAACACTTGGTATGCAGATTTTCTGTCCAAACCCTTTCTTCATGTAGAGAACTTAAATTTCAGAAACCGAGAAGCCGCAAAACAGTTCTCCACTAGTAGACGATCCTCCAAAGAACCAATGTATAACAGATAGGATGCAAGGAATCTAATAAGGAATCTACCTATTAGATTCCAAGAGAATCAAAAACCCAAGTGTGGGTGTGCTGGCCATAGGTATGAAGGCATGTATTCAATAGGTGTTCATTCATGATCACAACTTCAAGATAACATAGAATGGGTCAGCCGCTAGGTGTATCATGAAGTTTGATGATGGAAAATATAGATACCCCAATAATACACTTGCTTGAAAATTCTGGACAACAAGAAATTAGGTTTTTTTTTTTTTTTTTTGAATGGCAAGTATGGAATTTATTCAAAAAGCAAAGCCAAAGAGAAACCGATACAAAAGAGGATCACTGGGCAAGTGCATCCAAAAGAGAAAGATAAAGAAAAGTAAGAGATAAGTAACAAAGCACTAAAATAGCCAACCCAGAACACTAAATATCACACCATATAGCTAACCAAATAGACTCCTCAAACCCTGGCCATATAGAAACCCACTCATGAAGTGTATTGTAGATGAACGCCAATAATTCTCCATGACTGCGATACCTCTTCAAATATCCTATTGTTTCTCTCATTCCATAAACCCCAACAAATTACCCCCGGTAAAGCCCTCCAAAGGGATATGTGAAAACTTTTAAGGCCATCAATCCACCAACTTGAAATTAGTGCATTAAAAACATTCGGAAAGATCCAAGAGACATTAAGATGCGAAAAGAAAAAATCTCATACCACTTTAGCCATCGAACAATGGATAAATAGGTGACTTACCAATTCCTCACCAATCATGCAAAGTATACATCTATTAGCCAATTTCCAACCCCTACTCTAAAGATGATTAAGGGTTAGAATTTTATTCAGGAACAAGTTCCAGATGAAAATAGATACTTTGGAAAGGAAATCTGGATTCAAAATTGTTCTGTAAGGGATCAAAAGTCTTGTGGTATGGAGAGACTCAACATAAAATGATTTTGAAGTAAATATACTCCTATGAGGAAGTTTTCACCTCCAAACATCATTAGTATCTAACACCGGCCTTAAGCCCCACAACATTTCCAACAAGCTAAACAACTCCCCTATCTCCCAATCATTAGGAGCTCTTCTCCATCTAGGATCCTAGACACTTCGACTAAAATCATAACAATTCGCAACCAAAGTTTTAGGATCCATTGATAATCGATAGGTATTAGAGAACAATTCTTTTAAAGGAACCTCCCTCAACCGCACATCCTCCAAAAAACAATATTCCTCCCTGATCCTAATTTAAACTTGATGAATTTCCGAAAATTCTCATTCACCGATAGATTAGACTTCCAAATTCCACATCTATGTCTACCTTTAGCTTCTTTGGATTCCCAACATGATTTCTCACCATATCCAGCCACCACAACCCTCTGCCATAAACTATCTCTTTCCACCCCAAATCTCCAAAGTCATTTGGCAATGAGAGCCCTATTATGATTTCTAAGTTTCCTTATTCCCGGCCCCCCATGGCTCATAGAACTACAACACGATTCCCAATCCACAAGATGATATCTATGATGATCGGCACGATTATCCCAAAGGAATCTTCTAAACATCCCCTCCATTTTATTTGCCACGGAAACCGGAATCGTGAATAGAGATAGGAAATAATTCGGAATGGCGGCTGGTGTCACCCTTACCAAGGTTAACCTACCCCATTTTGACAAAAGAGGGTTTTTCCAAGATACCAAGCGGGAAGAGATCCTATCAATATCTGGCTGCCATATTGCCTTTGTGATGTAGCATGCATGAGATAAGTAGAATGTATAGAGATTCACAAGCAAATCAAATAACAATTTAAGCTATAAACTAGATTCCTATTCTATCATATGCATGGAAATAACAAATTAAGAGGATTGGTAATGGTGCTACTCAATGAAACTACCAAACCAAGTAAGTAAAGAGCATATAAAACAATGAAAACAAGTTCAAAAAAATACTTAAATGACTACCTTTAACTTAAGAAGTTAACTAACAAAACAATGTATAAACCCTACCAAAATGTGAAGCAAGGTGATGGACTGAATTATGTAAAGGCTGGCAGCATTTATGTATTAAGTTGGGATATGATGGTAAGGTTATCAAGAGCTGATATGAGAAAGAGTATACATACCTGTGCGAGGAAATCACCAACCTACACGAACCTAAGTCTTCACCAACCTAGGTTTCAAGTTCGGTATCAAAAACTTGAAGAACAATCTTGCATGGAGCAAAATGAAACTGGAATTCTTTATTTCTTTTCTTCAACTGCCGATTACAAGAGAAATACTTCATATTTAAAGACCAAAATCTGGAAAAAATAGAAACTCTCCTCTTCCCTAACTTTCCTAAAACAAAGTAGCAAGAAGAATGCCCAAATTGTGGCTTCTTCCTCTCTTAAACGACGTATATAAAAAAAATAGTAAAGGGATTAAAATACCCTTACTTAAACAAACATAAAATGACTAATGTATCCTAAACTCTATTAGACACATGAAGTGTCTATAAAAGTGAAAGCAAAGGCATAAAAGCAAAAAAAGAAAAAAAAAGAAAAAAACTTCACACATGTCCTCATGATAGCCCACACATATGGCCCCACAAAGATGAAAAGTGAGCACCACATGCCTCGAAAACGCCAAATAACTCGAAACTCATTTGAATCGATCCCGGATCGAGGCAGTGGATTCCAAATGTGCTTTTGTCCATATAAAGGCTCATCGGGACCCTCCTCTTGCGTTGATACACTCTCAAACTACCATGCGATGCGATGTCCTCATCACTTTGACATGTAGTTTGCCCCCAATGGAAGGCCTAGATACAATGCTAGTAAGGATCCAATTTTACATCTCAGCAGCAATGCCAAACTCTCAATGTCACAATTCTCTCCCATTGAATAGATCTCACTCTTGGCCATGTTAATCTTTAACCCCAAAACCACCTCAAAACGAATACATTTAAGGAACCCCACCTGTTTCACATCCGCTTCACAAAAAATCATCGTATCATTTACAAATTGTAAATGTGAAATGAACACCTCCCCCAAGCCTACCTTGAACCTCGAAATAAATCCCATCTCTGCTTTTGAGATCATCTTACTTAAGACTTTGGAAACCATAATAAATAAGAACGGAGATAAAGGATCACCAGGGTTTATGTAATTTTCTCAAAGCGAAACTCTAAGAATGAAGTACCTAGATCAGCCGTAAGTTGAAGGGGTATAAGCCTTTTTATAAAATAAATAAATCAAGCCTTGGGGCTTGTTGGAAAATTTGGGCAGCAAGGGGTTTCTAGGTTTTGAATGGGTTCTTTAAAGATTCTAGGGACTCTATGGCAGCCGTATGATATGAGGGTTGCAAGGAGATGTTGGGTGTTGAAATAATGGAAGAGGGTGATGTAAAAGGTTGGCTGGCTGGAGTAGGAGAGAGTATAGAGTGATGGGATGAAGGTAGGTGTGTATGGAGGGTTGTAGACGACGGTGGAGATGGTTTATGGACTGTGGGTATTGTGGGGGATCCAAAAACCAGAAAAATTATGGGGAAGAAGAAGATGAGATAGATAGGTACCTTGAGGAAATCACCAACCTCACCTTTGGAAAATAACCAACCCAAAGCCTTGTCTAGGCAAAAACAAGGGAGAACTCCAAGCATGAACACCAAGAAAGGCAGCCGGCTGAGAAAGGAAAAGCAAAGCTTCATGTATTCAAATTTATTTTTTTTCTGTAGGAGGTGTGTTTGACCACCCCTATGCCTCTTTATTTATATAAAGAAAACGTAATTATATCATGTCTCTAAATTAGAAACCAAGTCCAAACAAAATAAAGAAGCAAAACCCAAATTAAAAAAAAGACTCCCAAATGTACATATGTACTTATTCTTTCTAATTTTTTGATTTTGCACATAAGTCCTAAAAGTTAGAAAATTACAAATATACTTTTATGGGCCAAAAACTAAAAAAAACATTAAAATAACCTACGAAAATAGAAAAATAAGCTCTAAACACTGAAGTAATATATAACCATGCATGCTTCGTCAATGATGTCCACATGTGACCCACCTCATGGGCAAGTGGGCCTCACATGCCTCGAAAATAGCAACTGGCTCAAATCCGCTTCGAATTAGCCCCTGATTGAAGCGATGTACTCCGAATGGCTCATCATCCATATAGAGGCTCAGTGGAATTCTCCTTCGGCACTGGTACCCTTTAAGCTTGCCACATGGCAAGATGTCTTCATTAGATATGTGTTGATGTGATCAAACAAAACTTGACCATGAATCCACCCCTCCTAGGTTCAAGGCCCAAACTCTGCTATCATCTCGGGTCAGCTCTGTACGACTCTAACCTCCCAAATATCGCTACAGTAAGAGATATCTCCCAATCAAAAGTTGGCCACCTAAAGATCAGCAGCCAAACAAACTTCCCTTGAAATCTCACCACATAGTCTGCCACCTTTGCTAGTCGATTTGCTGCCATTGAATATGCAGCTGGATTTTTGAGCTTTAAGAGGCATATTTTGACACCATCGATCCTCCCAAACAAACTTCCCTTGAAATCTCACCACATAGTCTGCTGCCTTTGCTAGTCGATTTGCTGCCATTGAATATACAGCTGGATTTTTTTAGCTTTAATAGGCATATTTTGACACCATCGCTCCTCCCAAAAATCAGTTTTATGCCCATTTCCAACTTTCTGTCTCTATCCTTTTTTGAAAGCTTGTAAGAACAACATAGTTTTTGGTCGGCCTTTCCGGGTGTGATCTGTTGGGGTTTGTGGAAGGAAAGAAATGCTCGGATTTTTAAGGGCAAGCGGAAGAATCTCATGGAGCTAACTATCTCTATCTATAGATCTTTGTTTGACTGACTTTCTGTTAGGCCAGATTTTGATGATTGGGAGTGGGATTCCGTTTGGAGGGAGGAATTGTGATTGTTTCTTTTTGGGTGGTTTGTTTTTTTTCTGGCCTGTTTTCTTTTCTGGTTTTCTTCACCATCTTGGTGATGTTGTGCTTTGCTTCTTACGATGTGTTTCTGGTATAATCATTATGGATGATATAATGTTTGTTTCTTATCTATAGTTTTAGCATGAAAGGAAGATTACAATTGGTTATAGCATCTGGCCATTTATATTTTTTGTTTGGCATAATCCTTTCTAAATGTAAGGGAAATCTTTATAATCTTTTGGTAGTTATAACATTTAGGAATCTGATTGCCGCCTTGTTCCAGAGATTCTGTCTTTTTGATTGATTCTTTGTGACATAGGGGAATTGCTGTAGACTTAGAGGAATCTTATGTTAAAATTTATGATACTTTTTGCATTAGTTAATTGCTCTCTCTTTCTCTCTCTCTCTCCCCCCAGCCTTTCAATCCCTAATGTACCACAGTTTCAACTCATTTTTTTAATTTGGCTACATGAAGTAGGCCTTGTTGGCTAACCATGTAGATGTTTACAGGCTGCAGCATTAGCATTGGATGATTCAATTTTAGATGTTGATCAGGTGGAGAATCTCATAAAGTTTTGTCCTACAAAAGAGGAGATCGAACTTCTGAAGGTGACGACATATAATCAATCAATTCATCAAAAAAGAAAAAAGAAATACGATATCTAAAACCATGTTTCCCTTTACATTCCTGTTCTAATTATTCAATGATTCTTATCACATGAGAGAAGTTCTCTCTTGCTAGATGTGTTTTGAACATTTTATCTCACTATTCTTCTTTTGCTCTGATTTCTGCCTTTTGATTGGTCAGGGCTACAGTGGTGATAAGGAAAACCTGGGAAAGTGTGAACAGGTTAGTAAATCATGTTTCCTTGTCCAGATTATAATTTTACTTCTTTTTTAATGATATATTTCTTGTATGGTCTTAACATTTGGTTGTGTCTGAATGTTTGGACATGGAATACTTGCTACCATTAGCAAAAGATCAGTGAATAATTGTCAACCTATGGCTTTTAGAGAGTTATTTGCCCTAAAGTTGTTCTGGGAGTTGATTTGGTTTTCTGTAAGATTCAATAACACTGTTTCTGAACTTTGAAGTGTGAACAGAATATTATTAATAAATAAGTGCATTATGATGCCTTTTTGAGTGAAAAGTGTTTATCCACCATGGCAAGGCCCCCATGGCTTCAACAC